>JBBPBX010011074.1:45064-56668 GCA_038048925.1 Garcialebias charrua | reverse complement strand
CACCTTGCTGTTGACTTAGAGCAAAAGTTAAATAAGTTTTGCACAAACTGGAAAAAATCAGCTGTCTCAAAACAGCAGTTCACACTATTAACTCCAACCAAATTCAGAGTATGTGCAGCACATGGAACCCATTCAACTAGGGGGTTGAGTTCTTTAATGCGTGCTTGTAGTCCTTTATATACTCCTGACATGTTGGCAGCATTATCATAGCATTGCCCCCTGCAGTTTGCAATGTCAATCCCCATCTCTTCCAAAACCTTGAGTACAGATGCACATAAAGCTTCCCCAGTATGACTTTCAATTGGTAGAAACTTCAGAAAGCGTTCCTGTGAATGTCCTTCAGGTGACACATATCTTAACACAAATGTTAACTGATCAACATGTGCAACATCTGGCGTGGAGTCAACAGAGATTGAGAAGTATTTTGCCATTTTTACTTCACTCACTATTTCTGATAGAACACGATCACCCATCAGCTGAATAAATTCCTCACATGTTTGGGAAGAAAGATATGAGGGTTTCCCTGCACCTGCATTTCCATATTTCTCTATGTGAGATTTCAGAAAAGGATCAAACTCACTGATTAACTCCAGTATTCCCAGATAATTCCCATTATCAGTTCGGCCAAATATGTCACTGTTTCCTCTAAGAGCCAGTCCTCTCTCTGCTAAAAACTTCACAACAGACACAACTCTTCTCAAAACTTCAGTCCAATATGCACACTCAGATTCAAATTGCCTCTGCAGCTGTGTGTCTATCCTCCCGCTGGCTGATGCAAGTGAAACAAACGTCAGCATTGCTTTTCTGTGATTTTCACTGTTTTCATGTTCCTTCATGCGTTTAGTTGCGTGCTTCCAGTCACAGAAACCAGTTTCAAAGCTTGACTGTGTAGTGGCATCGCTGAAAATGCGGCATGCAAAACAAAACGCAGCTCCAGAGGATGGAGAGTAGAGCAGCCACGGTCTTTCGATGTACTCACCATTTGCCATCTTACGTTTAAAGTGAGATTTGGAGAAGAGACGTTTTTGATGCTTGTACACCCGTTCAGATGCTTGAAAACTAACGTTCATATTTTGGCAGCTCCCCGGTCCTCGCTCAGCCCAGTAAGCCCGCGCGGACTTGTCAATGTCCCCCCAAAGCGCAGGATCAGTACTGTACGGATCCACAGTTCCACCTGCTGAAGAAGTTCCTGCTTCCACCTGCTCTGACTCCTCAGATGCCAGTCCAGCCTGGACGGTCACGGTTGAAGGTTCTGGTGGGCTCGTGCAGCCGGTGTTAGCAAAGCTAACAGTTTGATCAGCGGGGAGTAATGATGGTGGTCCTGCTCCATCTCCGCTAACAGGTTTAAAAAAGCCTGTCAGTTTAGGCATTTTATTTATCGCCTCTTTGTCACGATGCACTTTTTCTATTCTCTTTTTTCTTTTCTGCGCTCCGCTGTCGTATTTCCTATTGTCCGCCATTGTAAAAACAAATACAGTACGTATTGACCAGCGTCGGTGAATGACGCTCCCCCCCCCCTAAGATGCGCGTCAAAACTGGACCAATAATAAGCAATCATTTAAGATGGACATTTGACAGAACAAATTAAAACATTTTTCAAAGGCACTGTCAAAATCATTTTAGTCATTGGTTAAATTCTGACACTATCCATTTACAAATAAAATAAAGTTAGGGGGCGGGGCCGGAGGCTCCGGGCGGGGCCCCTAAAATTCCGGGGCCAGGGGCTCAAGCCCGTCAAAGTCAACTTTATTGTCAGAACTGCAATATGTACAGGACATAGACAGGACCGAAATTGCGTTTCTCTCAGTCCCTCGGTGCAACAGTAACCATCTAAACACTAAACACTAAAACATTTAATACACATAAGCATAAAATAGTAAAAAAGTGTAACATTGTCCTGAGTTTTTTCATAATAGTATAAAAGTATGAAAATTTACACCAACACTGAAACACCAAACACCCCTAAAACACCAAACACCCAATGAACATAAGCATAAAATGAAATAATAAAAGTGTAATACTGTCCTGAGTTTTTGCATAGTAGTATGAAAAGTATAAAAACCTAAATCTATAAAATAAACTGAAGTTTCTAGCATTGACACTAGAAACGCTATAAACCCATAGTAGCCCCTGCGAAAATCCGGGCGTGGCACGTGTAGTTTCATCGCAAAACACAGCTACCTCTCTCTGGGAGACATTTTTTATCTTCACATTGCAGCTTTACACATTCTTAGGCAGTAATGTACAAAAAACCTTGAGAACAAGGACAATCTTTAAAGCGGCATCAATTACTCTGCCTCCAGCACGAAGCTTGAATAAAAAGCTGTTACCAGACATCCAGCACAATCAATCAAACATTTTGCTGTATATTGTGTTTAGTCTGTGCTGGAAACTAGGGGTTGTGCACCACACAGTAAGATGCTTTGCTTTTTACAAAACAACAACAACAACTCCCATAAAACAGCACATAAACACAAACTGTCACTGTTTACTGAATACACTTCTGTTCTGAGCAGACTTTTGGAAAAAGAATGATCAACTTAAAAAATAACCGGACAGACACAGGGAGAAAAAGACACATATCTCACAATCTGCACCAAAATAAAGTACAGTATTTACATCCCTTTAGCTCAGAGGACTAAAGCAGGAAAAGTCCATCACACAAGCAACTTGTATTTAGAACATTTTGTTGTCCTTGTTGAGTCCAACTCGATTCTCCAGTAAAAAACAAATGCATCAATCTGTTACTACAAACACATCAACTCTGATGGCAATTACATCTCCAGAACAAATGAGTCATGTTTCATTTTTAGACTAACTCCAGTGTAAACACTTTGATTATGTTATTTGCCATACACACAACAGAGACAAACAGCATCAGCTGCTTTGGTGTGTTCAGTAGATTCAAACTATACTTGTGATAAAATGTAACTAGGGTAGATCAAGTTAAAGATTTTTTTACTGAGTTACTTTAGATTAGTTTACCAAGAAAAAACAAGAAAAATAATTGTAATGCCACTTTAATTGGTGATATATGATTTGTCCATGCTGCTGATCTCATGCTGCTGATTATCTCATGCTCCTGTATTCATTCATACCATCTGCTCACCATAGACTCATGTTTGGGCTGTTGTTGTTACGTTGTATTGTTTTACATTATTATTAGTGTTTAGCGTATATCTTGGATCTACCATATGGCGTTCATTTAGCGTTTATCTTAGTGTGTATCTTAGATCCTCATTTACTATTTCTTTTTATACTTTATATTTTGCTATTTTTGTGAGTGACTGGGACTCTTCCACCTCACGTGTCACATGTATGCAAATGACAATAAAGCTGACTTGAACTTTAAATACAAACACATTAGCATGCACAAGTATTGGTTTTGTTTATCTTTAGTTTGCATGCTCTGAAATTTATTTCCAGTACTCTTTAATCCAAACGACTCCTACAGGACCAAGAGTATCTACAATATGAATGTTAGAGGTAGAATTGTGCACTCAGAGTCCTCTGAAGTAGTAATCATTCCACCAGGCGTATATTTAATCTTGTTAAAAGTTGCATTTAGTCAGGTTTTTATTCTAACTTATTGGTCCACAACATTTGTTCCATTCAGACAAAAGAAAATTTACATTAAAGCAAAAAATAATGTGCTGTGCATTATGTCGGCTGCAGCACCACAGTACTTTAATGTGCAGACACAGGTTTTGGTCTCTGCAGAGCTGCAACAGAGGGACATGTGGTGCACTGTCTTGCACGCAGTGAGAATAGCAATGCCGCTCACATTCATTGTTGTTTTAACTGAATAGTTGCTGCAGATAAATAATTTATTGATATTGTGCCTCTGCATACTGAGAATATGACAAGCTCCGAATATCAATGAAAGTCCACATTTCTCCTTACACTCAGTGTGATATGATGGAAATGCATAATTCCTGAACTTCTTCAAACTGTTTGTGCCAATTTTGAAAACCACACTCACACAAGTGTGCTCAGAAAAGAGGCTGCATGGCAAATCATTGCTTTGGCAGTCGGTGCTGGACGTTTTGATGATTAATACAGTACAAGCAAATGGAAGCGCTTGCATCGTTCCTCTCAGGCAGGCTGTCTTTTGAAAGGGCAGAAAACATAACCAGGGGAAATGAGGCTCAGCCCATGTGTGTCCACACAGCGCAGAAAGCATCATCAATCCTTAAGTCCAAAAGAAATAAAAACACTCAAGTGTCACCACAAGATCTGTGAAACAAGAGATTGCAAACAGTGTCTTTCAGTTTAAATTCCCTTTAACTGAAAAATATTATTGTGTATTCAGTGAAACTCATTTGTTTTTACTGAAATGCATTTGACTCTTTGATTTTTAAGACACTATGATGAAATAGTGTCAAATATTTTTATTTTGTTGCCCAGATGTTAAAAAAGCTTATTGATGTACGAAGTGTTGATGTTTATTTTCTGACTGAATTAGTTAGGTCTGTAAATTAAGTATAAATTTTAAAAGAATATGTACGGTATGTATCTATGTATGGATCGATGGATGTATGGATAGATGGCTGGTTGGATGGATGGATGGATGGATGCAAAAAAACTTAAGCCAATTTATGCACCAATAATAATCTCATTCTGTTTAAGTAAATCTCAAGAACAGAGTTCAGATGTTTAAAACCCACCAGGTTTAAGCCTCATCGTCACAAGCTATTGTGATGCTCTCCTGTATACCCAGACACAGTGAATACACCTGATATATTGTCTATTTTAGAGATTCAGCCGGGAATAGCTCCGTCTCTAAGATTTTTGTTGACAATACAGGGTTTTTGTGTTTGTCCTGGGAGAGAAAAGACTTAAACCAGCAGTATGCCGTTTTCCTTCAGGGTACAACCCATTGAGTCTATGCGGATTTGTTTTGCCTTTTGCTTTATCTCAATATTATACTGAAAAAACCTCACCACCTACACCTTCTTTGATTTAGTTTTATTTATTTTCTAGTATTAGATCTTAATAAGCACAGTCTTTATTCTTGATTTAAAAAAATGTCATTGCTTGATGGTCTCCTTCCTTTTTGGGGGGTGTCAGAAAAGGTGAGCACTAATGAATAGTCAAGGTTAAAACCTTGCTCACTTGTTTTAAATTAAAGTTCTCAACACAACTGTAATGTAGCTATACCTCTCCTTTAACAGCAGGGAAGGGGGAAAAGGGTCTTTTTAAATTCTCTTTGAAGCACACGTCTTTAGCTCTGAGCTGCACAAACGCAGGACGTCTCTTCAAAAAGCCAGCAGCCAGGGCTGAGGTGACCACATGACATATGGTGTCCTGTTAAGATGTCTCCTTTTGTCCTCACCTTTTGTTGTGGAGAGGAAAGAAACAAATCTGGCAACCTAAAGTTAAAATATGTCACTTCACCAGGCTGGGATTTGGACTGTGGCAGAAAAGCATGAATAAATATACCACTATAGCAACAGATGGGGTAACACACTACCTGTCTGTGTGCTTTTAACTATATCTGAGAGATTCGTAATCAATTGTGCAGTATCTGAGGTTATATAACAGTTTATTAATATAAAAATGGGCATGAAATAATTGTTCAGTTTACAGGGGAAGACAGTGATAGTCTTTAGTTGTGTGCGATTCTGATCGGTTGCATCTGATCTTCTCAGACATCCAACGTCGGGGGGCCAAAGGTGGCAAAAGCAACAGCTGTTGTCCTATTTCATGCCTCAGTATCTGTTTTCTTCAAAGTGAGACTTTGCTTGTGTGGGCGGTAACATGCTTAGAGGGCATCTAACCTCTGAAACACTGAGTCACTTGTCCTTGTCTTCTTAGAAACGCCTGCAGACACGAGCGTTGCAATATAACTATTAGAACGTATTGCTCTGCAAGCACCCTTTTGAAGATCTTACAATTCACGTGTTTAATTTTTGGTTTAGTTTTATGCGGTGTGTGCTGAAGTTCAAACTCGGCATCAGCACCGTGCAACGCTTAGTGCCAAAGCAAACCATCGCTGGCCCTGAAGAAAGCTGCTCAGGATCGCATGCTGTCAAAAATCAGTTGTCAATTTCACTGAAGGTGACAAAAACGGGTGTGATGTGAAACAGACAGATAGCGTTTCATCATCCTGACAAGATTTCACCGCCATGTGGCGTTTTAACATGAGGGCTGTGACAGTTATTTGATGGTGACAGCTGTGCATGACCGAAATGAATCTTTTTTATGATTTTTTTTTCAACAGGATATTACAATACAAGAAGATTTACAGTACATTCTTCATCATGCTCTACCACTCAACAGTCTTGGACACTAAAATAGATTATAATGGATGCATTTGACTTCAGTTGTGTGTCTAATCAACTGTACGCTTGTTACTGGTAAAGTTAGGATAAACCTCAGGATGCAAAGATATGACATGATTTTCATTAAAAACATATTTAGTTCTATTTAATACACTGACATATTAAACAACCACAGTCAGCTTTCAGTGAGTTCACTTCAGCTTGATCTACAGAAAAAATCAGAATCAACTTTATTGTCATTGCACAGTCAGCACAACAAAATACATTTCAGTGCAGCCGTCCAAAGAAAACAGGGGTAGACGGAGGTGCACGGAGACTGCAGCTTCGTTGTGAAGCACTGTCCTTCTCATTAACATAAGAAAAGGGATGAAAAACATGAGGAAAAAAGAAGATATAAAAAAATCTCTCACATGGTGTCCTTGACACACAGGGCACAGTGTAAGGCAGCAAAAAAAAAATCTACCTCAGCACAAAAAAAGCAACATAGACATAATACTTTTTGCAGGGGGTGTGTGACCAGTGGCGGACTTAGACATTTTGGGGCCCCAGGCAAACCTTTGTAAAGGGGCCCTCCCCCAAGTCAGCCTAAATGTACCATTAGGCCCTGCCCTGAAGGTCAAAGATTTTAATGTATATGACAAAGATGAACCCTATGTAATAAAAGTACCGGTAGTGATAATAAAATAACAAAAATAAAATGAACATATTATATCTCCTATTTGACAAAAATATTATTTTGACATCTGACTTGCCAAGTTTTTAAACCAAATTTATTTTAACTTATCTTAGTTTTATTTTCAACTGCTTGTAGTTTTAACTACCTTGGATATTCTAAGGAATGGTTTTTTACCAACTTCTAGCCAATATTCTGATGTTTCTGTAGAAACCACACATGAAGTAGAAAAGAAAACCAGTAGTTTGTGCTTAAGAGATGAATGTTTGGACTGGCAGCCTGTGGGCCTCATCCAGCCAGGTCTGGTGAGCCAGACTTTGGTCACTTGCGAGCTGGATGAGGCCCACAGGGTGTCAGTTGAATAGCCCTGGAGCTGGCAGATTAATCGTGTGAGGTTTGTATGGGTAACAGTTTACTGGTCTTCTTTGATGTGTGGTTAAAAACTGCATCTGGGAATTTTTTATATATATATTACTGTCAAAGGAAAGAAACTTTACTGCATTGTGTTTTTACAGCATTAAGTGATCATGAATTACCTTGATTATTCAGCTGGACTTCTATGAAAGTTGTCTTCGGTCTTGTTACAGGTGGTCCCCGACTTACGAGCGAGTTCCGTACTTATGAGTTGCTCGTAAACCGAAAATTCGTACATCGGAACGGCCCGCAGTGGCTATCTCGTAAAACCGGAACTTTGCTCGCAAATAGAAAAAAGACGCTAGCGCTGCAGCGCACACCCGTTTATCAACATGAGACTGAACAAGCGTACATGCTGATCCTTAAACATGCACAACACTTTATTTACAAGCAGTTAGCTAGCACATTACACCACACATTCATCTATAAACACATACCTATACAGTTTTTTCGGTACAACAGTGCTTTTCTCTGCCTTTTGTTTTCACACGACAGACACGTCGTCTCTCGCCCCCCCCTCCGCGCGCTCTATGTGCAGTCAAAGTGCAGTGCAACTGTCTAGTCCAGACAGAAAGGACTGTTAGTATCCTAACTTCATACAGAAAAAGTTTTAATAACTTACCGAAAGCCGTCTGCTTGCGCCGCCATCAGCTGCATCTGTTAGCATTAGCTCCCCCGAATCCGCAGCTCCGGGCAGTCCGGTTTATCTGCATCTCCAAAAATGCTGTCGGCTTTGTTATTCCAAGTTAGCTCGTTGTCCCCCGATGTCTTCGGCTTCCAGTCCGACATCGAGGCGAGCTCCAGGAACCTCTGATCGCACAAAGCCGGCTGTCGGAGAGCTACGAGGCTAATGTTAGCTCGTTGCTAATCCAGTCCGCAGCTTCTCCATGCCTGAGACATCTCCGGGCAGTCCGGTTTATCTGCATCTCCAAAAATGCTGTCGGCTTTGTTATTCCAAGTTAGCTCGTTGTCCCCCGATGTCTTCGGCTTCCAGTCCGACATCGAGGCGAGCTCCAGGGACCTCTGATCGCACAAAGCCGGCTGTCGAAGCAACAGCTCTGGTGGGGTCCGGTTTAGCATGTTAGCTTAGCTCATACCATGAGCTGCTGGTCTCGCGCGGCGCTCGGCGAAGCGATCGCGGCTGCTGCTCCAGTCCTGAGACATTCACAGAGTTCAGGGAGTGTTTCCAGTTAATTTATCCGTATGAGGCATGCTCTTATGGGAGAAACAGTCCTCCAAAAGCCGACTGCCGACCGAGACCGGAAGTAATGAATGTAAAATGGCGGCTCCGCCATTTTACATTCATTAGTTCCAGTTTCAGCAGTACCGGAATACCAGTTCATTCATTAGTTCCAGTCTCGGCAGTGTTCAAAAAAGCACGAAATTATTTTAAAAAATGATAATAATGATACTTTACGTATATATAAAGCCATTTAAAACATTCACAGCTGCAACACATGAAATTAAGAACATTTAAACCCAAAAAAAAAAAAAAAAAATTTTTTTTTTTTTTAATTTCATATTTTTATTAATTATGATAATCTCGTAAAGTCGAACGCTCGTAGGTCAGGGCGCTCGTAAGTCGGGGACCACCTGTACTGGTCTTTAATAATGCATGTTTAAAGTCTGCTTCTGAAAAAACAACAAATATGTTAGTGTAGGAGGAAATAAATTCACTTTACTGCACTGTGTTTTTACAGCATTAAGTGATCATGAATTACCTTGATTATTCAGCTGGACTTCTATGAAAGTTGTCTTCGGTCTTGTTACTGGTCTTTAATAATGCATGTTTAAAGACTGCATCTGAAAAAACAACAAATATGTTAGTGTAGGAGGAAATAAACTCACTTTGTAGCACAGTTTTTACAGCATTAGGTGATTACCTTGATTATTCAGCTGGACTTCTATTTATAAGTTGTCTTCTGATAGTGTGATGAAGTTTTAACGGTCAAATATTTTGTAAAATGGTTGAGAAAATAATCAATATATAACTGTGGAATATTTTAGATCTATTCTATTCAATGTAAAGTCCGAATAATTTAATAATACTGTATACTAAGCTAAGCAAGCAGGGTAGAGAGCTAAAAAGTAGGTAAAATATAAAATCCCCTCTCTCCTTTTTAAGTCAGAAGATTTAAGTCGAATATCTTTTAATATTTTGATACAGAAAGAAAACATGAAAATAGTGGTTGTCTCAGCTGATTACTGTTAGGATTTCTTTTACCCAACCTACAAAATAATTTCTAAAACTCAAACCTCATATTGTGAATCCTCGTCTTTATCTTTGTCTTGAGTCACTGCCTCGGCGCCATTAACTTCTTCCTGGATGATCCTGATGTCCGGTTCCGCCACACTTTCAATGGGCCGCCCGTCATTAGCAGTTTTAGAATTAGACCCATGAAAAAAGTTTGTGACAAAGGGCAACCTTGGCGGAGTCCAACTCTCACCGGAAACGAGCCTGCTTCTCTCCCGCTTCGTTCTCACTCAAGAAGCACACTTCCTGGATTAGTGGGTGATGTCATGACGCATGACGGAATAGTCCATTTTTCGCAGGGGGGTACAGAACTCGACCGGTTTTTCTATTGCGTTTTTAATGATCGTTTTTCATCGTAACTATAATTATGTTTATGTTAAATGTACATTAACAAGCAGGAGCAATGTTAGGGATGTAGGCGACGGCTGGGGTCCCTGCTTATTGGCGGCCCCTGCTCATTGGCGGCCCCAGGCAACGGCCTCATTCGTCTGAATGGTAGATCCGCCACTGTGTGTGACAAAGGCGCTGAGATTGCCCGTGAACACTGCCAGAAAGTTCCATAGTCCTGATGAAGATGGCACAGTGTATATCAGCCGGCTTAGCTCTGTAAGAGTCCACAGATGTTTTCAGGGGGGAACGGGGAGTGGGAGCAGAGCAGAGCTTCATGATTTACATATCCTCCAGGAGCAATTTAAGATAAGTTGGCCTATCCAAGGCCAAGCAGGGAAGCCAATTACAGATAAACAGCAATTGTTTTGGGGCAGGCCGACTCTAATGATTTCAGGTCTGCTTTCATATTTTTCTGCTGGTACACTCAGGGTGTTTTCACACCTGACAATCTGGTAAACTCGGCTCGATTGGGGGCCAAAATTCAGAACATTTGTTTACATTTTCAGCTGGTGCAGTTCGCATTCACACTGCACTGAGTCAATTGAACCAACCTGTTTCCCTCTGTATGAGGTAAGAGAAATGCACATTTGTTTGCCCTGCACTGTAGTCCACTTCCTGCTTTTGGAGCGGTTGCCAGTCTGCTTACATTCACACTGCATTCGAACCAAGCTATAGTTCACTTCAACCGGACCGAGACCTAGCTATTTAGGCGGACCAGAGTTCACTATTTGGTCCCCATCAAAGTTCAATTGCACATTCACACCTCCCCAAATAAACCAGACTTTCTAGGCAAACGGACTAGACTTCGATTAAAGCAAACTAAACAGGGCTGGTGTGAATGCACCCTTAATGGCAAATCCAAACAGCTAGATTTGTGGTCATTCCACTAGTCCGTGCTTGTAGCTTTCTCCAAGGTCAATTCATCCATGCCAGCGAGTTCCAGGAACCGCAAGTGGCCTGTGAGTCTCAGAAATCCCGTTCGGTTTACGGTTTACCTCACAAAGCATCTGAGTCTGAGGGCTCGAAGCATGGCACAAGGCAGGCAGCGTCACCATTGCCAAAACTGCTGCCGATGTCTTCCTAATCTGTCGATATCCCAGGTACCTGCTGATTCCAAAAAGCAGAAATTCTGTTATCATAAATACAATTATGTATGGGTCTTCAACATCCTCAATGGACAATACAGATAGACACATCTTCTTCCATTCACCCCAGGAATCTATGACATATTGAGCTGTATGTGTCCCTACAGGGCATGAGGGTTCTACATCCTGTCTTCTTGTCGAGAAAATTTGATCAATTGCATTGAGAGACCAGTTGACCAGATCCATAATTTACTATTTGAAGATGTCTAAAGAGAAGCTCTGATTAAGATTCACAGGACAAGAACAAAAGCAGGAGGGAGGCTGGAGAGGGAAAAGAAAGTGTCCGTCTTCGACGAGAGCAAGTCAGAAAAAGGATACATGTGAAAAATTGAAAGTTTATTTGTTGCCTCAAATGCTAGTTTAAAGCTCTTAGATGAGAGGTTTGGTTGGTTTAACAATAAAACGTTTTAAGCCATTCCTCTGGTCAAATGATATACTGTATAC
>JBBPBX010011074.1:32342-44889 GCA_038048925.1 Garcialebias charrua | reverse complement strand
CTGGTTCATCTCTTTTAGCTGTTCCACAGGACAGAACAAGAACGTATGGAGATTCTGCTTTTTGTAGCAACTCACACAGAGAGTGGAAGAGTCTGATGGAGCATCTGAGAGAATTTTGTATCTGGACACTTTAAAATATAGACTAATAACCCTTTTGATCCATAGGATGCCTTTTCTTTTCTTTTTTTGTTTTGTGTCTTTCTTTTTGAAAAGCACCTTGAAATGAATTTGACTTGTATGAAAGGAGCTATAGACAAAGAACTTAAATGACTGAAGCTTGAAATCAGACCAAACTAAATGTTTGCTTTAGGGATAACATAAGACTTTAAAAACATCTTGTAAGAAAATGCTCAACCTGGTTGGTTTTAATAATAAATTTAGTTTGCATTAAGCAGTGAGCTTAGGTTTGAAAATCTTAAAAAAAAAAAAAAACATTAGTTGGTAAATGCTTGCTGATACTGGTCAACTCCAGCCAGCTTGCACCAACTCAAATTGAAATTACCCAGACTTTTAACTGCTTTATTTAATGCAATATTATACATATTAATAGGTCTCACTAAAAACGTATACTTTTAAACTTATTTAGGAGCTGAAAGCTTAATTCAATATTTAACAAGGTTAAATCAGGTCCTGTAACCTTGTTAGATTTATCTACCTGGATTATTGAGCATGCATCAGGCTAGTTTAATTCAATATGCTAGGTTAAACTAATAATCCAATCTTGCTGAGTTAGTTATTCGGTGTTGGCTCAGTCTAAATCTGACCCAGCGTTGCCACAACAATTTTCAGTGTGTACTTTTCTTTAAAGCAAATACAAAATAATTAACAGTCCGTAGCGTTTGTAAGAAAATGTTTATATTGTTGCTATGATTGTCAACAGTTGAGCCAGGTTGTGAAATTTGGGTGTGAATCAATGTTAAGTGGCTACTATTTATGCGACCTCAATGGTCAATGCAAGGCATTGTAGGAAG
Organism: Garcialebias charrua; assembly: GCA_038048925.1. Taxonomy (NCBI): domain Eukaryota; kingdom Metazoa; phylum Chordata; class Actinopteri; order Cyprinodontiformes; family Rivulidae; genus Garcialebias; species Garcialebias charrua. The sequence goes on along the minus strand of JBBPBX010011074.1, from coordinate 43,918 downwards.
GTGCTATACAGTACAAATAAAGTTTATTATTATTATTATTATTATTACCTCAAGAGTTGTTAAACTTTACAACAGATGAACAACTATAGTTTCAAATGAGAGGTCATGGCTTTGTTAAAACAGCAGCTCTTTGATAATTTGTTGTGAATCAGACTCAGACTTATCTCATTCTTAGAAAGAAGAAAAAACCATTTCCACTTCAGCTTTTGCAGATAATCCTTTCAATCTGACTTTTTCTTTTCTTTTGTCTTGTTTTTCAGTCCTTATTTTTGCATCCAAGCCATTTCAGAGTCAGAGTCAGAGTCAGAGTCAGAGAGAATTTATTGTCATTTGCACCGCATGTAGTACATGTGTTGAAAACGAGATTATGTACACAGGGTCCCAGTTACATCCAACAACAAATGCAAGAGAAATACAATAATAACATCTAGGATTAACTAAGAGAGACATCAGCTAGTAATACACTAAGCCCTAATGTAGTAGAAAAACATCATTATAAACAGCAGCACGAACATGAGCAGATGGTCACAGATGAACGCAGCAACAAGAAACAGATGGTCACAGATGAACGCAGCAACAAGAAACAGATCAGTACAGTATCAGTATGATGTGACATTTTGCAGTGTTTATTCTTATTATTTATTTATTCATGAGTCTGACAGCCTCAGGGTAGAGGCTCAGGGTATACCTCAGGGTATTTCTTCATCTTGTTGATCGCATAATTCCCCAACATTAGAAATCTGTCATTCTTTGATTTTGATGTTGTTGTTTTGTCATTAGAGAAATGTTCCACCGTTACATAGAAAAACTGATGACTCAAAATGCAAACAAATTTCAGGATAACAAACCACATGAAGAACACACAAATATCACAAATACATTAAAAAATAAAAACCTTTCAAAACAGCAGTTAAATCATTTCCACAGTTTGTCACTGAAATTATTGGTTTGTTGTGAAGTAAGAACTTGGATAATTTACAGACACTGGATGGTAATATCCATCCATCCATCCATCCATTTTCTTCCGCTTATCCGGGGTCGGGTCGCGGGGGTAGCAGCCTAAGTAGGGAGGCCCAGACTTCCCTCTCCCCAGCCACTTGGAGCAGCTCCTCCGGGGGAATCCCAAGGCGTTCCCAGGCCAGCCGAGAAACATAGTCCCTCCAGCGTGTCCTGGGTCTTCCTCTGGGTCTCCTCCCGGTGGGACATGCCCGGAACACCTCACCAGGGAGGCGTCCAGGAGGCATCCTAACCAGATGCCCGAGCCACCTCAACTGGCTCCTCTCGATGTGGAGAAGCAGCGGCTCTACTCCGAGTCCCTCCCGGATGACTGAGCTTCTCACCCTATCTCTAAGGGAGAGTCCAGACACCCTGCGGAGAAAACTCATTTCAGCCGCTTGTATCCGAGATCTCGTTCTTTCGGTCACAACCCAAAGCTCATGACCATAGATGAGGGTGGGAACGAAGATCGATCGGTAAATAGACCTTTTACCAGTTGACGTCATCACGCAAAGCTCGCCTGAAACGAGCGTTCTGATTGGACGGCAAAAAGCCGAAACTGGATTCAGGGGGGTTAGGAATGACCCGGTAGCTTCGTAATGATAAGAGAGTTGTAATTTAGAAGCTTGGTTTCTTAAAATAGTGAACAACCACTGGTCAAAATGCCTGAACATTGTGCCGCAGATACGAGAGGAGGAAACTGTATGCTTATTGATGACAGGATTGCTTTTTTTTTCTGTGACAGCATTTCACCGATGCTCCCAGCAAAGCTGTGCGAATAACTTACAGAAACAGAGAAATGGCTGAAATGTTTTCAAAGATGCAGTGCTGTTAGACCTCAAATAATGTTAATAAAACATGTTTGTCTTGTGGAAACTATACTGTATATTTTTTCAACGCAGAAAGACTTCAAATGATAACAGCTAACAGTGCTGTATGAACAGGTCTGTTCATTTTTACGAGCTGCACGTTTTGACATTTCACTCACCTGTTCTTCAGTGGGGTTGAAGGAAGAATCTCTTTGCATGTCGCAGGTTGAAACAGGTTGAAACTTCAACACAGGCAGTGGACAGGTACAGAGAGGTCTCGTAGAACTAGCTAGCTGCTGCTAGCTTAGCAGCTGTCCAGTAGCATTCTGCTGCGGGATCCAGGTTGTTCTCTGTTTTGTCTGTTTCCCATATCCAAGATGTAATGTTGGAACGTAATCCACGGAGCTTGGATCATTAATGTCCATGCCAGATAAAAAATGCTGATTACACACGTTGATGCTTCGTGCCGGGGTGAAATCCTGCCGGTACCGGCGCATGAAGCAACATTTTCCTCCACATCTTCCTTCTTTTAGTCGCTTTACTCGACTTTCCTAGAGGGACGTTGTAAAACGAACAAGTCTCACCTTTTTTCTTTTACTCGTTTACGTTGCCTGGAACAATTACAAACACAATATAGTCTTATTTCCCCACCGCGACCGTTGGCTGTGATGACAAAATTAGAGGCGAACCCCCCGGCTTTGCGTTTATACTGGAAAAATGCGAGTGCGCATGCGCAATGACGTCAACTGGTAAAAGGTCTATTGAGAGCTTTGCCTTTTGACTCAGCTCTCGCTTCACCGCGACAGACCGGTACAGCGCCCGCTTCACTGCGGTCACTGCACCTATCCGCCTATCGATATCACGCTCCAGTTTTCCCTCATTCGTGAACAAGACCCCAAGATACTTAAACTCCTCCACTTGGGGCAGGACCTCCTCCCCGACCCGGAGAGGGCACTCTACCCTTTTCCGGCTCAAGACCATGGCCTCGGATTTGGAGGAACTGATCCTCATCCCGGCCGCATCACATTCGGCTGCAAACCGCTCCAACGAAAGCTGTAGATCACGATCTGATGAAGCCAATAGGACCACATCATCTGCAAAAAACAGAGAAGCGATTCTGACGCCAAATTTACACTACATGCGGTCCGGCCCCGCCCCGCTCCGCAGGTCGCAGCTGAGCGAGTCCAGTTTCCACTACCTCCGCTCCGCTCAGGTCCGCCTGGATGCGCCGCTCCGAGACGCATGCGCGGGAATTGCGAGATCGCGCGATAAATCAAGTGATAAATAAGTAAGTCAGAACAAAACAATTCATTCGGTGGAAGAAGGAGAACAACAGTAGAGACTGCTGCCTTGATCTTCTCTCGTAAATGAGCGACAGGACATGGTTTGAGCAACAGGAAGTGATGTATTACATTTCAGAATAAAATACTTTATTTATTTATTTATTTATTGTATTGCGTTTGTAGGCGTAGTCATAAATGATAGTTTGACAGCATTTTTGTACAAATAAATCCGTATAGAGCTAGGATTAGTCCGCCCGTGGTGATTTTATTTTGTAAATACGGAAGTTGTGCTCGTTCCTTTTCCTGTTGGTGCGACGTAATCTTCAAAAGTTGACTCCGGCACAGCTCCGGCGTCCGGCAGAAATAGAAATATTTCTAATTTTGACGGACTGCCGTCCGCTCTCCGCAGCTCTCTGCCGCCGTGCGGAGACAGTGTAAATTCTCTCATTGATTATAATGGGTGCGTATTTGCTGCGGAGGTCGGACCGGAGCGGGGCAGAGCCGGAACGCATGTAGTGTAAATTTGGCGTAAGGCCACCAAAATGGATCCCGTCAACACCTTGGCTGCGCCTAGAAATTCTGTCCATAAAAGTTATGAACAGAATCGGTGACAAAGGGCAACCTTGGCGGAGTCCAACTCTCACTGGAAACGAGCCTGACTTACTGCCAGCGATGCGGACCAAGCTCTGACACCGGTCGTACAGGGACCTAACAGCCCATATCAAAGGGCCTGGTACCCCATACTCCCGGAGTACCCCCCACAGAACCCCCCGAGGGACGCGGTCGAATGCCTTCTCCAAGTCCACAAAGCACATGTAAACTGGTTGGGCAAACTCCCACGCACCCTCCAGGACCCTGCTGAGGGTGTAGAGCTGGTCCAGTGTTCCACGACCAGGACGAAAACCACACTGCTCCTCCTGAATCCGAGGTTCGACTATCCGACGGACCCTCCTCTCCAGAACCCCTGAATAGACCTTACCAGGGAGGCTTAAGAGTGTGATCCCCCTATAGTTGGAACACACCCTACGGTCCCCCTTTTTGAATAGGGGAACCACCACCCCAGTCTGCCAATCCAAGGGAACTGCCCCCGATGTCCACGCAATATTGCAGAGTCGCGTAAGCCAACACAACCCCACAACATCCAGAGCCCTAAGGAACTCAGGGCGAATCTCATCCACCCCTGGAGCCCTGCCACCGCGGAGCTTTTTAACCACCTCGGTGACCTCAGCACCAGAGATTGGAGAGCCCGACCCAAAGTCCCCAGGCTCCGCTTCCTCAGTGGAAGACGTGCCAGTAGGATTGAGGAGGTCTTCGAAGTATTCCGCCCACCGACTCACAACATCCCGAGTTGAGGTCAACAGCACGCCATCCCCACCATAAATGGTGTTGGTCGCGTACCGCTTTCCCCCCCTGAGACGCCGGATGGTGGACCAGAATCGCCTCGAAGCCGTACGGAAGTCATTCTCCATGGCCTCTCCGAACTCCTCCCACGCCCGAGTTTTTGCCTCAGCAACCACCCGAGCCGCATGCCGCTTGGACTGTCGGTACCTATCTGCTGCTTCCGGGGTCCCACAGGCCAAAAAGGCCCAATAGGACTCCTTCTTCAGCCTGACAGCATCCCTCACCGCCGGTGTCCACCACCGGGTTTGAGGGTTGCCACCACGACAGGCACCAACAACCTTGCGGCCACAGCTCCGATAAGCTGCCTCGACAATAGAGGCGCGGAACATGGCCCACTCGGACTCAATGTCCCCCGACTCCCTCGGAACGTGTTCAAAGCTCTCCCGGGTTAAAGCTCCGTCTTACGGGAGACTCTGCCAGACGTTCCCAGCAGACCCTCACAATCACCCTGGATGGTAATAGATTACATAAAAGCAGACTTTGCTATTTTGCATATTTTTTGCATCAGTTTACAGAAACATTAAAAGCAAGGGCAAACTAATAAGACTAATCATTCTTCATAAGTGAAAGCTCGAGTAAAAGCCAGAATTATACAAGACACTCAACACAACCAGACAAATATTTTGTAGCATTTTATGATTAATTTTTCCCTGTAAATACTCAGCAGTAGGGTACTGCACAGTGAGACGAACGGCTTATCACCATGAAACACAAAGTGGAACATGAACATAAATACAAGCCGCTGAACATAACTGCACTGCTGACTCCACTTCTGCTCTGAGTAAACCTTTGGCTCAACCGTGATGAACTAAAACGTTCTACTGGCAACACAGAACTGAACAAAACAAGAGAGCACAGAAACGTTTCAACAGTGCTAGATGAAAGCAGGAGACGCAACAGCAGTTTTGGTATAAATGAACATAAACTACATACACAGGGAGAAAAAAATGGATTGAAAGAATATATTGGATTTTGAACTGTAGTTGAGTCCATTTATCATCTCTAGAGAAAAACAAAAGCTTCAGTCCTGTTTTAGACATGTTTTTTGCACAATTTCATCTAGTAAACAGATGAATCATGTTTCCTTTTTGCACCAGCTCATGATCAGCATTAACATTTTTTGTTGCATTTTGTTTACCAGAAATGTGACTGAATTAGACATTGACAGAGATTTTTTTTATAAATATTTTTTAATGATTGAAGGTCAGAGAGGGGAACTTTATGGTTGTGAACTAGATAGTTCCCTGCTTTTTGTGATTTAAACAGCACTTTCAATCCATCATATCCATCATATCATCAGGAACTATTATCCGGCTTGTTGATGTTACTCATATTCTATCTTCTTTATCACCGTTAATTGAAGGATTTATCTAGTAATTATTTATTTTCCTTTTATTGTTGTTGTTTCTCTATTGGGGGGGGTCTCATACAGTATAGTCTAATCCAGAGCCATAGCTGGTCTAATCTATCAGCATCTTTGTTGTTTGATGTTTTTATCTAGATTTAGAATTCTGGTTTTAGTTTAATTTATTGCAGAGCAATATTTTAATGAAAAACATGTCAAACATGCCATGATGAACTTGAAAAATAATCAATGGGTTACATTGTTTAATTCAAATGGAGGAGTGACAGATATATTTGTTTTACTAATCCCAAATTATTTTTTCTCCTAGTATGGGCAGTTTATTTTATTTTCAGTTTTTTATTCGATTTCTGCACTGTTCACTTCATGTTTCTTGAATTTGTCATAGTTTTCTTTCCTTCCAGAAGTACTTCACTTATCAACATTTAGCTTTTACTGCCCCCTTGTGGTAATACATGATATTACTTTTAGCTACAGTTTGACATTTTGTTTCTTGATGCAAAAAATTCGTGAAAATGAGTAAAGTACCTGTTAAAGTAAATCCACACCAACAATATATATATATATATATATATATATATATATATAATTTTGTATTAAAGTATTTAGATTATTCAAACTGTTATTTAGACATAAGAACCAGAACCTTTAAATGGGATGTGACTCCAACTCTGCTCAAGATCCTCTCACAAAAAGCTTTTGAATTTCTTCATAGTGGAAATCAGAGGTGTCTCTTGAATATTTAATAAGGAGCAGCTGAATGATTTATACCATTAGAGGAACAACGTGGATGCAAAATTTAGCGACTGATGTGGGTTATTATTATTATAGATGGAACCAGCCTCATATTGCAACCTTTTGTTCTCTGGCTTTTTGTTAGCAATGTTGTTGGAGTTATTTTAAAATAGACACAAATGCATTTATTCTTCCAACGTATTTTTTTAAATTCGGAACGTTGTGTGAAATAAAATGCAAAAATATTTATGTTTATATTTCATTGCAGTATTTGTTTGCACTGTTCAAAAGTTTTGAGTATTTCAGAGTCAGAGTCAGAGAGTCTTTATTGTCATTTGCACCGCATGTGGTACATGAGATGAAAACGAGATTATGTACACGAGGTCCCAGTTACATCCAACAACAATGAAAGAGAAAAACAGTAATAACATCTAGAACTAACTAAGAAAAGCATCAACTAGTAATACACTAAGCCTAATATAGTGGGAATAAACAGCAGCACGAACATGAGTTTGTATGAGCAGATGGTCACAGATGAATACAGCAACAAGAAAACAGATCAGCATCAGCATGATGTGATATTTTGCAGTGTTTATTTTTTATTTTATTTTTTTATTTATTCATGAGTCTAACAGCCTCAGGGTAGAAGCTGTTCCTCAGTCTAGTGGTTCTACATTTGATGCTCCTCAACCTCCGTCCTGAGGGGAGTGGGGCAAAGAGTGAGTGTGCTGGGTGAGTGAGGTCTTTCATGATGCAGGTGGCTCTTTTCCTGCATCTGGAGGTGTAAATGTCTGTGATGGTGGGGAGACTGACTCCAACAGACTTCTGTGCAGCCTTCACCACTCTCTGCAGAGCTTTCCTCTCTTCAACTGTGCAGCCTCCATGCCACACGTTGATGCTGGAGCACAGGATGCTCTCCACTGCACACCTGTAGAAGGAGGTGAGGACTGGGCTGCTCAGACCAGCTCGTCTCAGCCGTCTGAGGAAGTAGAGTCTCTGATGACCTTTCTTGATCAGGCTGGTGGTGTTGTTGCTCCAGCTGAGGTTATCATTCATGTGTACACCCAAGTATTTGTAGCTGGAGACCACTTCCACTGCAGACCCACCTATTTTCAGTGGGGCATGGTTGTGTTTGTTCCTTCTGAAGTCCACAATCATCTCCTTTGTCTTCTTCACATTCATGTGAAGATTGTTCTCTTTGCACCAGCTCTCCAGGTGTTCCACCTCCTGTCTGTAGCTGGACTCATCATTGTTTGTAATGCATCCCACCACCGCTGTATCATCTGCAAACTTAACAATATGACAGCCTGGAAGTGTGGCTGTACAATCATATGTGAGCAGAGTGAACAGAAGGGGGCTCAGCACACATCCCTGAGGAGAGCCAGTGCTAAGGGTTATGGTGGAGGAGGAGAAGTTGTGGATCTTCACGGACTGTGGTCTGTCTGTTAAGAAGTCTAGTACCCAGTTACAAATAGAGGGGCTTAGTGAGAAAGGGGCTTAGTCATTTCTCACATGTATTCATATTTTGGTTGCTTTTTGGTCTAACGCCTGACCATTTTCAGAGGGTTTTTGATGTTCTTGTTATTTTAGACTCTTTTGTCTGACCTATGAATCATTCAGGCTTAAAAAAGTCTCCTAAACTCAAAGAATGTGTTGTGTCTGTTTTCATTGGGATCTTTAAGTGCTTTGTTTTCAGCTTGTCACAAAGACAGTTTGTTCTCAATTATTTAGTTAATTATTTGAAAGCTGCTAAAAAAATGCTTCGACTGATAAAAATAAAACTGTATTTTAGCTCAACCAAATGTGATTAACAAAGCGCTACAAAACTGGCATATTAGAACAATTGTTCCCAACACTTCCAGCTTCTGATCCACAAACTAACAGCAACAGAGACTTGTGAAGCAAACTGTCACTATGAAATGTACATGTTAGTTTCTATGATGTTAGTGCTTAGTGTATTTTTTGTTGATGTTTTTCTTAGTTCATATCTTAGATGTTATTACCGTTTTTCTTTTACATTTTATTGTTGGATGTAACTGGGACCCTGTGTACATAATCTCGTTTCATCACATGTACCATATGTGGTGCAAATGACAATAAAGATTCTCTGACTCTGATGTAGGCTATCACTAATAAATCAGTTAATCAAGAATACAATAGCAGTGCAAATAGCCTCTGCAACTGTTAATATTGTAACTACTGTATTCATAACTACTGCTTTTCATGTTTTTTTTTTGTTTTTTTTACAAATTGCAAAAAAATGTGCTAGCACTCATGTTAAACTTTTATTTATTCATCCATCCTCCTATATTTTTTTTAACCTGTTTTTCAATGCAGGGCCTTGGAGGGACTGGTGCCAGCAGTCAAGCCATGGAGGACGCCCCTGAACAGTTCACAAATCCATCCCAGGGTCACATAAACAAAAATCTCACGTTTTCACTCACACCAAGAGACAATGTAGATACCAGTGAACCAAAATGCATGTTTATGGTCCGCAGGAGGAAACCATGCATGCATGTGTAAACTCCATATAAAGACCAAGGGGTGAACTTGCAACCTTCTTGAAGTGAGGCGACAGAGCATTTATCTAATTTCTGAGGATTATACAAACACTTGGTGTTTCACAACCCACAATGAGGTCCTGACCTCAACTTTGAAACCCACTCCATTTGATGATTCAACTGAGCATCTTTCTGCTCTTGTTTTGGGTTTAAAATGGGTTATTTTTATATGTAATTCTTGATATTTTCAAATAATTTTATTTTTGGCTGGTCATAGCTTATATTCTCTTCACTCTTCGGTCTCACACAGTGTTAATGATAAAGTATTGAATCCATTATTCTTTAAAAGAGACAAATACAAACGAGAAAACGTGTTTGAAGTAATCCAACTTCTTTAATCCATATTTCATGTCAAGATAAGCTTTTCATACGAAGGTACGCCTCATAACAAAGAAGCATTTTCAAAGACTGAAGGGGGCGTGGCTCAAAATAAAGGCATTCTCATAATCTTTTGTACAAAGTCTTCTTACAACGAACAAAAACAAGGATATCTCAGTTGCACCAGCAGAGTGTGCTAAATCAAAGTCCACTCACTAAATCTGAACCTAACTGGGACAAGAGAGCAGGAAAGATCTGTACATAAAAATAAAAATTTAACTCCTGAGATCTGTAGGAAAGAGTGGCTGCTCTGAACCTGCAACACCACGGTACAGAGACGTTTCTGGCTGGGAAGTTTATTAAGTTTTGAAACATGTTTTGATTAGGCCTGTCGCGATAAACAATAAATCAATTAATCGCATGATAAATTATAATTATCAACCTCATTTTCATTTATTGGCTTTTTCATTTCTACATGTCTCTCTTTCTACTGGACACTGGATGACAAAAGGCTCAACTCCGGTGTTCTTCACTGACCCCTCCCTTTCTCTTTAAAATCTGTTTTAACCGTCCAAAATTGCGTTTTTGGATTGGTAAAAGAAGCTAAGCTACGAGCTAAGCTAGCAGGCCGACCTTGGAGAAAAAAACCTCCGTCTTGTAAAGGCTCCAAAATTAACAGTTGAAGCCCGTGCCTTCGTGTAAAAAGTTGTTTTTCTCTGCAAAAAGAAGCTGAGAACGTGTTACTGATTTTTTTTTAAGCTTTGTGTGAAAAATGCTATGCTAAACAGCTCAAACCACACTCAGCGTCCACCCTTTTGAGAACCAAAAAAAAAGGAAGGAGAGACGGACCATGTCAAGGGGCCTCCCTCCCATTTTTCTTAGAGACACGCTGCTCGCTTCCTCACTATCCATCCTTTGGCTCAAAGTCTTATACTGCCATCCGGTGGTCAAAAAAAGTACTACACTAAAAACAAATTAACCAATAATAATTACTAATTAGTCAAATTTCAAACAATAATATCGTTTATCGCAATAATTTTCTGAGGAAATTAATCGCCCAGCAAAATTGGTTATCGTGACAGGCCTAATTTTGACAAATGAACAAGCTCATGAACAAACTGCAGTGAAAGATTTGGAGCAACATCCGACCCCGTCATACACAGCTGACGGTGCGAGCAAGGCCAGAATGAAACTTTCCCCAGAACCAAAATCATAACCGAATGCTTCTGTGCGTACACTCGGGCAAACCACCAATTGTGTCGATTGAACATAACCGGCAAAGATCAGAAATAACGAGCAAAATTCCCAGTTAAAACGTATTAAAAAGAGTTTATGACGCTAAAATCTCTTCACAAAGACACAAACAAGAAAACGACAGCAACGGACAACTTTGGTGACGCAGAAACAGCTGGAAAGACCTGAACAGTTCATTTTAATATTGCTTTAACAAAAATAACCGTGTGCTTTACAACAATCACCGACAGCACAACGTTCGACTCAGTCACGCACATGAAAATCAGACATGTGGGTGAGCACATATTTATATACACAGACGATCAGTCCCAGGTACTGTCAGAGAGTTTTCCTACACAACGAAGACCGATGCTTCAGGGCTGGTAACGTTACACTGTTTACAACGTCCTACAGTTACACACAACAGAGTGAGGGGACGCTGGTTTGTGGGCGCGGGAGTTATTCGCCTTACTTTCAGAACTTTCTTTTCTGCAGACGCAGATAAAACCGAGATCAATCACGAGTTTCTTTCCAGCCGTCACAGATCCAGGATTCTGGCTTTTTTTTTTGGACGACAACAAACACGTTTCCATCTGTTATGGAGATCTGTTCATCCAATGGATGCTTACAGAACCAGTCCCTTTGTTCTCTGCCAAAACCAAAGTCCCGGTTGATGAATCGCTCAAAACAGTCTTCCATAGTCTGTCTTTTTTTTTTTTTTCATCTGCCAGAGTACGATGAAAAAAAAATCTGCTATCCTAACTTCACCCACAAATAGTTTCCTCATGCCGCTGATTCAACTCTCCCCCCAGTTAGCGAAGAGGATCGATGATGTGCTAACCGCTGAAATCCCTCTCGTGCTAATGTCCGTGGGTCT
>JBBPBX010011074.1:9851-29364 GCA_038048925.1 Garcialebias charrua | reverse complement strand
ATATATATATACTTTGTATAAGAGGAAGAATTACAGAACAGTTAAGAAGATAAAGATGTTTTAAAATATTGTCAGAAACATTCAGTATAGTTCATTGTGACACATTTCCACACTCACTTCATGAAAAGGATATTGAACTTTAGGTTGAAAAGACCCACTTATTACAATAAATGATTTATCCGTGAAAAGTTCAAGGTAATTCAATATTCAATAGACACAGAGTTCATTAATAAAGTCGAATGTAACCTGTAGGTAACAATCATAAGCCCAGCCTGTTTTAAATTCTCTTTGAAATTTAAAGCATTTGCATATTTTCCTCCTATTTGTGCTTCTCAAATTCCTTGTTATTCCCGCACTGATTCCTTACACAGTTGGACTTCACAGAGGGTAAAGACACATAAAAGAGCATCCTTTCTGTGTCTCTCTATGTGGTTATATGGAAACGCTGAAACTCCAGGTTTTGTATGGGTGGGAAATAGAGCGCATGTAATCTGAAGCACGCATCTTCCCTTGCTCAGGCTGCAGCGTTAAATCGATATTCTGCAAAGCTTTCCCTTGTTTTCACATTTACTTGACTGCTGCCGTAATGTGCCACGAGGGTCGAGCAGCCCCTCCTTGATTTTTGTGGCACTTGCATGCCCTCCCACCCCGCATTCATCCCCCCCAGCTCGGTCCTCCCTGTTCCTTCTCCTCCACCTCTTCCTTCACTTCATTTCCCTTCACTCCATGGCAGACGCCCTCGTTTGGATGGCTCCAAGGCGATGCTCCTGTTTCGTTGGTCTCCTGAGTTAACAGGAGGTGGCAGGAATAAGGCACGGCGTTATCTCAACACAAACCATTATCTCCACTTTGCTCCTCCAACACCATGAAATTGTGATTATTAGTTACTTAAGGAGTGGATCCAAGGATTTTGAGGCTTGCTGCTTCACTTAAAGAACATGAAGTATGTTGCACAACACATCACACATGCACATCTTTAACATTTCTCAAACAAAGAACATTCCCTCTTTTCCTGTCCCTTGTGAGTACCATCACTGCATCACCTTGGAGAGTAAAGCTAATGGTATTATGATTGGCCTGGACATGTGACAGCAGCATGTTTCACCATAACAAGCAGTCTATCATTTCCTTTTCAAGATTTAAAAGCTCATTGTGCACTCTGGTGTACAAAGATACATTTGTACGCTCTCACACACACTCGCTAGCACCCTACAGTTACGAAAGCCAAACCCTGCCTCTGCAAAATGGGTCATACACTGCAGTCACTTTATTCCATCAAATGCATTGTGCTTGTGCGAGTGCAAGGCATGCAAATGTGTAATTAAACATCAAAAGCAAAACTCTGGTGTTCGAACACGGAAGTCTTTTCTGAACCAGGACTCGAGCAAGTCGAGCCATTGAGTGTTTTCAGCAGCTTGTATATGATTTAGTTTGCACGTAAAGCCAAAATGTCACTCTTTCCCTAATACCTTCAAACAGTCAAGAGGAAGGTGCTCTCTCTCTCTAAAATATACTCCAGTGGCATCATTTTTTTTATTCCACTGCAGTGCCCTGTTTGCTCGACACGATAGAAGGTTCAGCAAACGTTTGAACGTATAGGATTTTCTCCAAAGACAGAAAATAAAAAAGCACCAACCTTTGGTTCGTGTACAAAAATCCGCTGTCAGGCTAAGAGAGACACACAGACACACACACTTGCAGATATTTAACCACTGTGTAATGAATTTGAGCTGTAGGGTTCAAAGCCTTGCCAATCAAAGAGGGAGCTCTATGCTGCCGTATTATAGACCCATCGCTGTGCGAGCTAATCTGTGATGTGCTCCAGCCCTATATTTAGACCAGTGTTTTTTGAACACTTAGCATAATTTGCTGAGCCGACAGAAACCTTTCGAAGCCCTCAACCTCACTTTTTTAAAACTCGTTTTGCTGTTCTTCAGCTGTGCATTCAAAAACACTTGTTCTCATCCACCGGCTTCGGATGTTGTCAGTCCATTCAATGGGCGTTATCAGTTGTTATCGTCCCCCATATATAGCGGCAAAACTGTCCAATCTACCTCCTAGCAAGTTTAAAAGAACGCTATTTGCGTTATAATTGCTGTGAGTAGGCTGCGTGTTGCCATGAACCCGGAAGTGTGTGTTTTTTGCGTTTTTCAGCTTATGTAGCAGTTTTCCTAAACCTAACCCCCTTACCCTTGTGCCTAAACCTAACCAAGAGCCCAAACGTAATGCTAGACCCTTTACTCTAAACTTTAACACGTAGCTAAAGACGGAGCCTGCTGTCATCGCTACCAACGGTGACAACGTACCTTTAAACCTACTAGGAGGTACAGGAGGGGCAGTCTGACCGCTACAGACAGCGTAAGGCGATCATTCATCAAGATTAATGCCCAGAAAGCCTCTGGTCCTGACAACATACCTGGTCGTGTGCTGAAGGACTGTGCAGGGGAACTCGCAGCGGTCTTCACGGACATCTTTAACATCTCACTGAGCCAGGCCATCGTCCCCACCTGTTTCAAAGCCACCACCATCATCCCTGTCCCAAAGAAGGCAACGCCCGCATGCCTCAATGACTATCGCCCAGTAGCACTCACCCCCATCCTGATGAAGTGCTTTGAACGGCTAGTCATGAAAAGCATCACATCTGTCCTCCCTGCCTCCCTGGATCCCTTCCAATTTGCATACCGACCTAATCGCTCAACCGACGATGCCATCTCCTCTGCCCTCCACACAGCTCTCACACATCTGGACACGAAGGACTCTTATGTTAGAATGCTGTTCATCGACTTCAGCTCGGCATTCAACACCATCATCCCCCAACAGCTCATCCTTAAACTGGACAGTCTGGGGCTGAACACCTCAATGTGTAACTGGCTGCTAGACTTCCTGACCGGGAGACCACAGACAGTACGGATCGGGAGTAACACATCTAGCACCATCACATTGAACACAGGGGCCCCACAAGGATGTGTGCTGAGCCCCCTTCTATTCACCCTGCTAACACACGACTGCACACCATCGTACAGCTCCAACCACTTCATCAAGTTTGCGGACGACACAACAGTGGTAGGTCTCATCAGCAACAACGATGAGACGGACTACAGGAACGAGGTGAGCCGCTGGCCTTGTGGTGCGGACACAACAATCTCACTCTCAACGTGGAGAAGACAAAGGAGATTGTCGTGGACTTCAGGAAGAGGGATGCACAACATGCCCCTCTGACCATCAACAGCACCGCAGTGGAGAGAGTGGACAGCACCAAGTTCCTGGGAGTGCACGTCTCAAAGGACCTGTCCTGGAGCAGGAACACTGCAGCACTGGCGAAGAAGGCTCACCAGCGCCTCTACTTTCTCCGCAAGCTGAAAAGGGCTGGAGCTTCAACCTCCATCATGTGCACCTTCTACAGAGGTGCCATAGAAAGTGTCCTGACCAGCTGCATCACTGTGTGGTTTGGTGCATGCACTGCATCCTGCCGCAAGAGCCTCCAGCGCATCGTGAAAGCAGCTGAGAAGATCGTCGGCACCTCCTTGCCCTCACTGCAGGACTTACACAGCAAACGCCTCACTCGGAAAGCCCACTGCATGGCAGGTGATCCCACACACCCACTACACAGCCGCTTTAGACTGCTGCCATCAGGGAGGAGACTGAGGAGTCTCCAGGCTCGAACCAGCAGACTGAGAGACAGCTCTGTTCATCAGGCAGTCAGAATGCTAAACACTCTGCCTGCTCTGCCTCCCCTCCCATTTGAACTGCCTTAACACAAAAAACTTTCTCACACATTACCACACAACACAAAGATTTTAACACTGGACTCTGTGTCATCAAACGGTTTATTCACTAAACTCTCGGTCATGTACTCATTCAGTTTGCACTACTTCTCATATTTGCACTAATGTTTGTATTACATTACTGCCTATAGTCATACTGCTGTTTACATTCACTGTTTACATTTATTAATACTGTTTACATTTATTACTACTGCTTTACATTTATTACTACTGTTTACATTTACACTACTTTTATCTACACTACTGCAGATACATATACAGCATTCTCTGACTAGCCTTATCTAAGGATGCCAAATGTGCCTTATGTGCCTTACTTCATATGCCACTTTGCCTCTATACCAACATCAACTACCTCATACATATACTGTGTACATTAACTTATATGCTGCTGTGCCACTCTTTGCAAATGTCAACGCTAGAAACTTCAGTTTATTTTATAGATATACGTTTTTATACTACTATGCAAAAACTCAGGACAGTATTACACTTTTATTATTTCATTTTATGCTTATGTTCATTGGGTGTTTGGTGTTTTAGGGGTGTTTGGTGTTTCAGTGTTGGTGTAAATTTTCATACTTTTATACTATTATGAAAAAACTCAGGACAGTGTTACACTTTTTTTACTATTTTATGCTTATGTTTATTAAATGTTTTAGTGTTTAGTGTTTAGATGGTTACTGTTGCACCGAGGGACTGAGAGAAACGCAATTTCGGTCCTGTGTATGTCCTGTACATATTGCAGTTCTGACAATAAAGTTGACTTTGACTTTTGACTTTGACGTATGGGGATGATAATAACTGATAACGGCCATTTAATGGTTGATAACGTTCAATCATCTTTGTTCTCCTCAGCAGCTCTGAGAGCCAGTCGTTTATTTGTGAATCATGATGGTGGTAGGTGCTCAGATCACAACGGTTAATGTAGACAGGCAACTGCTGATTGTCTAAGTTGCTCATTAAGGGATTTTTTTTGGGTGGGGTGGGGGTGGATATATTTTTCCCATTTCCATCATACCATAACCTAAAAATACAGCTCAAAAACGGTGCTCATAAAACTCCAGAGGAAGAAAATCCGTAATACCCCCACTGGTTATCATTTTCATTGAAAATGAGATCTCGTGGCTCAATGAGACTACCTAAATGAATAAAGGCTAAATGAAAAAATGAAAAATTTTTTTTATCTACATGTATTACTATTCAGGGAAGTAAATCTAATGCCAGTTTGCATGTAGATGTGTGTGTACATGTGCATATGATCTGATCAGGTCTAGGTTGGACAGTGAGGGTTGGTCATACCAAAAGCTTTTACCATCTGCTGTGTGGCCTGCACAGGCACGCACGTTTACACACAACCGCAACGACAAAACTGTCTGGTTAAAAAGCTTGTCCCTTAAGCGTTTTATTCTGTATGCTTTGGCCTCAGAAACAAGCCACACCGGGGGCTTGTGTGGCATCTGCCTCCCTGCTCCTGAAGCCAAGGCATGGGGCCGAGGGAAGGGCCTGAGGCCGAGATAAGCTCTTTCTCCCCCGGTCACCGCTACGCCGTGGGGACCGGAGAGGCCTGGAGCCTCAGCTGAGCATCACTGATAGTATACACAGGAGTGTACATGTGTGTGCCGTTGGAGCGTTCACGGGTGCACACGCTTTTGCACATTTGACGTACAAGGCAAATGTCACCGCCAAGACAAAACAAAATGCCTGTCCCCAAAGTATTAAAAGTTCTGCAGTATAGTGCCAAATGTCCACAGAAGTGTGTGCAAATTAGTTTCCTCTTGAGAAGTGCTTTATCTCTCAGGAATTTGCACAAAATCAAAATGGACAAAAACACATAAATAATGGCTTTTTACTGAAATGTCTTTGTAAATGAAGATGTCAACTATATGGCATCTTACCTAAGCATTTAATGTGCCATAAAGTAGATTTCACAGCTTTTAAAATTGCAGCAACTAATGGTAAACTAAGTACTGGTAAGCACTATAACTGAGCAGATCAAGTGCAACGATCCAATTTGCACATGGCTGACTATGTGGTACAAAACATTAAAAAAAAATGTTGTGAAAAAACAAAGCATGTAAAATGTGTGGTACATTGCATTAGTGCATCTGACAATGACATCAGTGAATGTGGCTTTCACAATGTTGCCCACTGTATTCTATTCAATCATGGAGTTTTTTTTTTTTCACCCTCATTTACAACGTTAGATTAATTTGACTGCAAGCAGCAAATCAATCTGTTCTTGTTCACTCTGTCTAATTTATTGTTTATTTAACTTGAGTGTAATCTAGTCCTTTGTTAAATGGCAGGAAAAAAAGTGCTGTCTTTGTTCAGCAGCACTGACCTTATCAGTTCAACTTGTCATATTAGGATAGTCAATTACTCATCATGTTGAGAGTCACATCACCTAATGAGGCAGGGAAGCACATTCAGTTCATTTTAGGCATTTTTAATTTGTGATGATGTTTGAAGTAAAATCAGATGACATAAAAATCTGGGGGAAAAGCAGTTAAAAGCCCTTCATAAACCGACATTTGAATGCATTAATCATTCTATTATTGCATTATGGTTCTATAGGAACTGGGGGGAGGTCTTGTGCAACATACAATTTTTCTAATGGAAGCTGTAATGATAAACCATCTGTTTGTTGGGTTGTGGGTATTATTTAACCCCCAGTAAATTATTACCACGTTAATTTTAAAAAGAGTGTCTGACAATTAATCACATAGCTTGAATTTAAACCATGCTGCAGGGATCAGAAGCAACAGCTTTACATTTTATATTCAGGAAGAGGTCAGTTCAATACGTTTGCAAACAGCTGACACATTGAAAATACTTGTATTCAGAAAAAAAAGTTGTCTAGGGGTAGGCAGTAAAATGTATACAATTGGTTTTAAATAGCAACAACACTAACAACACCAGTGGGGTTTTACATGTGGAGCTGTTTAGTAAACTTTGGGATCCTATTGTACCAGCATTATTCCCTATATGGTTTATGTCTCTGTGGCAATCTTATTCATTAATTTTTGCTACGCTCATTATTTTTTGTCATTTCGTGGCGTCCAATGGGTCTTGGGAATCTAAGTTGTTTATTTATATTGTCCTTGGTATGAATCAAGTCAAAGACGTTTTATATCATCCTTCATCCATGACACCTCATGTATTTTAAATGTAAAAGCCATCTAATATCACATGTTTAGATGGTGGAACTTCCCCTTTTTATGAATTTGATTTAACAAATGATGCAAAAGACAAGCCAGCTGTGGTGTAGTGGTAATGGCAGTCGTCTCCCGATCGGAAAGTTGGTGGTTCGACTCCCGGGATCCGCACCATGTGTCGTTGTGTCCTTGGGCAAGACACTTAACCCTGAGTTGCTCCCGGTAGGACTGGAAAGCACCTTGCATGGTAGTCTGCCGCCACCGGTTTATGAATGTGTGTAGCATTCAATATATGTGTAGCACTTTGAGATTTTCAGTAATGAAAAGTGCGTTATAAATTGAATTAATTATTATTATTATTAAAAGGAGATGCCACAGGTTCGGCTATCATATGATATGTGTAACATGTATGATGTGTTGCAAGTGAGAGTGGACCCTTTGTTAGAAAGCTGGCTATGGAGTCATTCCCAATGAAATGCACTCTATTTATAGAACAAAAAGCTTTTTTATCAATGCATGATGGAATGCATTGTGTACTTTAAAGTGTTCTGTGCGGTCAATAAACGCTGTCAGTATAGATAGACCATGCATTTCCAAGACCCTCAACTGCTTTCATGAATGTGGCAAACATAAAGTTATTTTTTAAACTGCTCTAGACATCTAACGCTTTATAATTATAAATAATTGTTATGTTGAAACTGTCAGTTTTATTATTTTACTACGTATTTGAGCTCATTGGACTTGTTTGGTCTCATTGGACTTTCATAGATCCAAACACATTTTAACTTTGCCTCTACAGCTTAGCCTTGACTCTTTAATTGACATACTCAGATCATTTGTGTCATAGATAATCAGAAGTAGAGCACAGGTTGAACAACTGGGAGATAAGTTAGGGAGGCCAGACTGAGATGGTTTGGACATGTCCAGAGGAGGGACAGTGGGTATATTGGTAGAAGGATGTTCGAAATGCTGCTGCCAGGAAAAAGACAAAGAGGAAGGTCAAAGAAACGATGGATGCAGTTAGAGAGGACATGAAGGTAGTTGGATTGAGGACAGAGGATGCAGAGGACAGAGTGAGGTGGAGGAGGATGACTCGCTGTGGCGACCCCTGAAGAGGGAAAAGCCAAAAGAAGAAGAAAAAGATGAAGAAGGTCGTTTGTGTCATTCTTTTTGAGATGTTGGGTTAAGTAGACGTTAGGGTTAATTTTCTCAACAAAGATTTTTCAGTCTACTAAATATTTTTAGAAAATTTTAAGACAAGTTCAAGTTCAAGTTTCTTCGTTGTCATTTGCATCACAGGTGGTGCTTGAAGCAGAACAAAATTGTGTAATCAGGGTCCCAGTTACACCCAAAACTGGCAAAAATATAAAGTATAAAAAGAAACTGTATATAATGATCTAATATATACCATACCGTACCATACCATACCATACCATACCATACCATAGCATAACATACCACTTTATTTATAAAGCACTTAAAACAGCAACAAGGCCAACCAAAGTGCTGTACAGCAAAACAAAGAAGTAAAGCATACAGAAAAAGTACATAGATCTAAATTGAAAAAGATAATAACGAAATGGCTAAAATTGTTGAATACAGACAGGTTAAAAACTAAACCAGACAGTGTAAAAAGCCACGTAATAGAAGTGGGTTTTTAAGTGAGACCTAAAAACTGTGAGGAGAGGGCCTACCTAACATGCAGTGGTAAGTCATTCCACAGTCTTGGACCAGTAACAGTGAAGGCCCTGTCACCTCTGAGCTTAAGACGGGTTCCTGGAACCAATAGAAGCATCTGATCTGCTGACCTCACAGATCGTTGTGGGACATATGGCTACAGCAGATCAGTGAGATAAGAGGGGACAGAACTGTTAAGAGGTTCAAAAACATACAGGAGTATTTTGAACTGAATTTGAAAGGGAGCCAGTGCAGGGAGGCCAAAACTGGTGTAATGTGCTCTCTTTTGCCTGTACCAGTTAAAAATCGGGCTGCAGCATTTTGGACCAGTTATAATCATGCAATGGAGGTCTGACTGATTTCAAACAGGAGCAGATTTCAGTAATCAAGCCTGGATGTTATGAGCACATTTATTACAGTCTCAAGGTTATGGGCTTCAGTTTAGACAGTCGACTAAAAAACAATACAAAAAACAGGATTTAACAATCATGTTTACATGACTGTTAAGTTTCATGGAAGGGTCCATTGTCACTTCCAGATTAATGACTCTTTGTTTCTCTAATGGGGATAGAGAGGAAAGGTTGATGCATTGGTTCTTGATTGTGCCATTAGGAAGAAAGAACATGACTTCAGTCTTTTTCTCTTTAAATTAAGAAATTTGAAACCATCCAGTCCCTGGTGTCAGACAGGCAGTCAAGAAGAGGTTGAATAGAACGTCCACTGGTGTGCTTCAGAGGGAAGTAAATTTGACAGTCATTGGTGTAGAAATAAATGGGTAGGTTATGTTTACGAAAAATAGTACTTAGTACCAGCAGATATTAAAAAAAGAGAAGAGGACCAAGGATAGATCCCTGCAATACCCCCCACTGGAGATATATACATAGATATATGCTAAACAAATGCCAAAAGGTATGCTAAAAGATCCAAGATATACACTAAACACAATAATGTAAAACAATATGGTGTAACAACAGCAGCCCGAATATGAGTCTGTGGTGAGCAGATGAGTATGAATGAATACAGCAGCATGAGATAGTCAGCAGCATGAGATCAGCAGCATTGTCAGCATTGATGGATCAGAAGCAAGACATAGCTTTTCTTAAAAGAATGCATATTGCACACCACCTTTAATGCCAAAGTTGGGCAAAATCTATCTGCCTTTGCCTTCTGGCGTGAGGGGATAGTAAAATGAGTATTCCCTTGCAAGCAAAAAGCATGTGTTTATCAGTTTTGCTGCAGACAGTTGAACAATATTGTTATTGGTCACGACTAAGAGCTCCACCTCAAATGAGATCAAGACAACTGATGACATATCAGTTAAATAAAGAAATGTCCAGTTGAGAAATTATTAATCCAAATATTTTAAATTTCAGGCAGCATCGTGGCGCAACTGGTAGAGCTGCTGCCTCTCAGCGAGCAGGTCCCTGTTCCCTTATCAGTCAGTCCACTCGGTGCAACATATGACTATGGGAATTGCGCCCCCGACGCGGTTTACCTGAAGTAATACAATCACGCCTTTACGGCAGGTGGGCATCAGCGTCATCACAGAGGCCCCGCCCTCTTGGTATAAAGACGCGTGCGCCCATCCTTCGTCCTCTTTTATGCCCTTCACCTCGCTTATACCTGAACTTCGCGGGACTTCTCTGTAGCTACATTGCTCTATCTGAGGTGAGCTCGCTCCCTACTCTGAGTGCACAGAGAAAATTCCTGCGTGTGGCTGGGCTAGCGAAAGCTAGTCCAGCATCTTTTATTTAACCTCAAGGTTTTTTCTTCTCTCTTCGCAGACGGCTTCGCTCGACGGCGCTAACTGCGTCACACCGCTACCCTGCTGACGAGTAGCAGGCTAGCCAGCGAAAGCGACGTGACGAAGGAGACGTCTTTGGACATCGTTAGCACAGATAACAAGCTACAGCTTTCTCAGCCATGGCGCCCGAGGAAGGAAAGCGAAAAGCGAAAAATGCTAAAAGGACCAGCAGGCCAGTGAGCCCCAGCTCACGTGCCTGCCTCAGCGGCTGCGGCTACTCCCTCTCGGCGACGTACACCCACGAGGCCTTTCCCGTCTGCCTGGGGATGTTGCACGCTAAAAGAGCTCTGGAATCCCCCGACTCCTGCCCGCAATGCAGCCAGATGTCAGAGTCCATGAGGAAGCGTGGCGTGGACATCGTGGCCAAGGCCATGGGCGGCACTGCGCCAACACGTGACCCGAACCTCACAGAACCGCTCATTCCCACGCCGGAGCTCGAGAACATTGATCTGGAGGACAGTGGACAGGTTGAATGGGGGGACAGTATGGACATGGCGGCACCCGTCGGAGACTCGACGGCTGAGTTTGACACACGAGGCCTGATGAATGCGGACGAGCTCTCGCTAACAGCCTCGGGGGAGATTTCGGACGAAGAAGCCGACAACGAGGACGAAGGGGAAGATGACGAGTTTCCCCAGAACCTAACGGCAGCTTTGCCAAAGACAGACGCGTCCATCCCGCCTTGTTCGAATTGTGCCGCAGGGCGGCGGATGCGCTACGGATTGCCTGGCCAGAACCCCCACCTCGCCAACAGGTTACGAGGTTGGCGGGCACCTACTTCTACGCGAAGCAGCAGTCAGCCATGAGACACAGGATGCCGATTTTCCCTAATTTTCTCACTGAGCTCACCCGCACCTGGGCTGAACCCAGAGCTCCCATGCTTCTGCTGCTCTCTCAGTTCCTCGACGTTGCTGGAATGGAGGCAGCAGGAATCGCCAACGTCCCGTAGATGGAGGACACGTTGGCGGCTCACTTGGCCCCCAGGACGTCGGGAGCAAAACCAACTCTGCCCAGCAAAGCCTGCCGCGCTTCGGCTGTACAGCTTGACAAATGCTACAGAGCCCAGGGCCTCACGGCCCGTGCATTAAATGCCTAGGCCTTAATGCAGGCGTACCTGGCAAAGAAGCTCCAGGAGCTCCAGGTAACCACAAGTAAGAAGGCGAGGAATGACATCCTGGAGGAGGCCTGCAGGGCGACTGACTTCGTGCTCCGCATGTTGGGGACAGTGGCCATAGCTCAAGGGAGATGCATGGCTGAAGTGGTCATTGCGCAGTGACACCTGTGGCTCACTCTGACGGACCTGCCAGAAAGCCAATGTTTCCCCTTTCTTCACCACCCGATAGAGCCCACGGGACTCTTCGGGGAAGCCCTGGAACGCATCCAAAGCAGGTTGGAACAGCGAAGGAAGTAGGCTGAGGTGCTACATGAGGGGATGCCGAGAAAGGCCTTTGCCCCGCACCAGAGACACCAGCGGGAGCAGACCCGCGCAGCCTCGACACCGCTCAATCACGAGCCGCCCTCCGCAAAAACGGCCAGCTTACAACGGGGAGCAGTGGCAGAGACCCGTAGCAGGTCCATCTCAGGCCGGTCAGTCCTGGAGCAGGAACAGATTTGTTTCTCGCCAAGCGGCTCCGCCGAGGACTTTGTCAGCGAGCCGGGACGGGAGACAGAAGCAGGCCTGACGAACCGGGCCTGCTCCACAATTTTGCAGGTTCGTCCGCCCACGGGGTGCGGGAACCAGAACATTTAATCCCAGACTTTATTTGTAAAAGACTACGAAAAGCTGGTGACATTTGTGTGTGCTCAAAACAAAATGTTTCTGACGTGTGTAAATAAGACAAATTTCTGCTCTTTTAGACACAAAAATAAAGTACCAGAAGCACAAACTGCCCTGATTCTTGACTCAAAAAACAAAAACAAAATACAGGGACAACAACAACCCATTTTTATTAAAAAAGCCACTATAAAGGGAGAGGGCAAGCACCCCTCCTCCCTAGTGCAGCACAGGGTGTCGGATCAGATAATGAACTGCAGTGGGATGTCTGGAGTCTGTCTGGAGCAGACAGACTTCACGGCGTCCACGTGCGGGCAGGTCAGTTCACTCAGGACAGAGCGGGGGGTCAGACGCTTCCCCCGTCCGCACCCACGAGGCGCAGGCAGCCCGCAATAAACATGCGTCTCAGGCTCTCAGCGCATGCGCAGGCCTGGGGGACGTGCTTACCAAACACGTGGGTCATGTCAACAGTACGTCACGGGCTCCGCCTGCAGTTCAGCAAGCGTCCACCTCCGTTCACAGTGGTGCTAGAGTCAGATATAAATCCAGAACATGCACACGTTTTGTGGAAGGGAAATAACAGTAATGTTGCAGAAAGGTGTGATCCGTGTTGCTCCAAAATGAGAAATAAAAACCGGACACTACAGCAAGTACTTCCTCGTGCCCAAACAAGACCGTACCCTGAGACCGATTCTGGATCTCAGAGCTTTGAACAAGAGAACAACAACTTACAGGTTCAAAATGCTCACGCTGAAGCAAGTTCTCCAGTCTGTGAGACAAGGAGATCACACGTGCACGGTGGATCTCAAAGACGCCTATTTCCACGTAGGCATTTGGAAGAGACACAGAAAATATCTACGCTTTGCATTCGAAGGAAAAGTCTACGAATACAAAGCTTTACCTTTTGGATTAAAAATCGCTCTGCACTCTTTCACAAAGTGCCTGGATGTGGCGTTAACCCTCCTCAGGGGTCAGGGGGTCCAAATTTTTTATTATCTGGACGACCTCCTGATTCTCGCCAGCAGCAGAACACAAGCCCGGCTGCACACACACATGGTGATGACGCACCTGGAAGCTCTGGGTTTTGTTTTAAATCTGCAGAAAAGCGATCTGACTCCATCACCGATTACCGTATTTCTGGGCGTACAGATCAACACCATTTTGTACAGAGCATGGCTCTCAGAGGAGTGGGTTGCTTCGATACACCTTTGCCTGACACGCTTTCAGCTGGATCAGAGAGTGTCTTTTAAGCTCTGCCAACGTCTCTTGGGCTTACTGGCAGCCGCCATCCCCTGCGTGCCGCAGGCACTACTGAAAATGCGTGCTTGGCAAATATGGCTGAACAAACAAACACGTCCTGCCCCCCCCCCCTCCAGGCGGGCAGAAAGGATTTCGATCAGCCAGGAATGTCTGACAGCCTTGGAACCCTGGAGGGACGCCTCGGTGTTCACTGCAGGCATCCCGCTGGGACGTGTCCTGTCTCGTGTGGTAATCACGACAGACGCTTCGTTAGGAGGATGGGGAGCAGTTTGCAGGAACCAGAATGCCCAAGGGTTCTGGGGAAAACAGGATGCAAAGCGCCACATCAACCCACTGGAATTAAAAGCTGTTTATCTATCAATGAAAGTCTTTTACAAAAAGGGGCTGATTGCAAAACAGCATGTCCTAATAAAATCGGACAGCAGGACAGTAGTGTTCTACATCAACAGGGAGGGGGGGACGAGGTCCCAGACCCTCCTTGGCCTGACACACAAGCTGCTCACATGGTGTGGGCCCAGAATGTTGTCACTAAGGGCGACACACATCCCGGGAGAGCTAAACTACGGGACAGACGCCATCTCCAGAGGACAGCTACTGCCCTCAGAATGGAGACTAAACCCACGGATAGTGGACCAGGTCTGGTCACGATTCGGTCGGGCATCCGTTGATCTGTTCGCGTCCAAAACCAGCTCGCAATGCACTCTGTTCTTTTCACTGAAGGGAACAGACGCAACGATGGGGACGGACGCGCTGGCCCACGACTGGCCAGCAGGGGTACTGTATTACGCGTTTACACCCGTGCCTTTAATTCAGGCGATGCTGGAATGTGTACGGAAGGGAGCTCTCTCCTTAATATTAATAGCCTCCAGGTGGCCTCAGAAACTGTGGTTCCCAGAAAAAATTTCATTGTTGTCAGGGACACCGTGGCAGCTGCCCCTCCCCCCTCCACAGGGACCTGCTGACTCAAGCACACGGGCAGCTTCTCCACCCACGTCCAGAACTGTGGCAACTCACAGATTGGTCGCTGAAAGGAACAGGCTGATGGCCTCGGGCCTCCCCAGTAATGTCATTAACACAATACAGGGAGCGAGAGCTGGGTCAACTCAGGGCCAGTTTACACGGCGCGTATTTTGAGTGTAACCGCTACTTTCTCTTTGCGACTTTGCTTATCGCCTACACGACGCTGCTGGCCCCCCTCGATGACACCGATACTTTTCTGACCCTGCTCTCAAGGTGGAAGTTTTTCGCAGACCCCCCGCTGATAATGTAAACATCTCCCGTGGAGCTTTTGTTTGAACACATGCACGCAGCACGCACGCGCAGACAGCCGGCATTTTAACAATGGCGGTGGACTGGACAGAGGACACACGCACCACTTTCTGAACTATAGCTGATGGAATATATTTTGATTCTCATATTTAATTATTCTACACCTTACCTGCATCTGTGTTGGAAGAGAGCAGCTGCCTGGATCCAGTTGTCTGTTAACGAGGCAGTCGGACATTTCACGTGTCACGCTGCACTATAACATACTAAATGTGCTATATATTAACAGTTTAACAATAATAAACAGTATTTATGTTAGCGTGGGAGATATTTACATTTATCTGAGCTAAATGAAGCTATCTGGACTCGTTACGTCATGCCTAACATGCTGCATGTTGAAAATGAAGACACCAGGTTGATTTTTAATTTATTTATTTATTCAACACCACAAACTCATGTCACAAACACTGAGAATTAAATTGAACACTTTTAAAAACACGTTAACCGAACTTTAATGAACTGGACTCTGTTGTTCATCCTGGTGGAAACTGGACCCAGATCCGAACCGGTCCGCTTCGTGGAACAGCTTCGACCTCGCAGGAAAAAAATAAAAATAAAACCTCAGTTGGTTGTTCTGTGATCGAACTAAACACCAGGACACATTATTAAGAACATGGTTTACCTTGTAGCGCTGCTGTAAATCAGCTGATTCTCACGGACTAAAGTCAGACATGTTGATTCGGTTCCGGTCCAGTCAGCAACTGGTGTGCAGATGAAGCGGTCCACTTGGTGTCAGATCTGTTGACTCTTATCCAAATTCCAGCTTTAACTTGTTAACTTGTTGACAACAACTTGTAGTAGCTGAACTTTTAGCCAGAGAGGAAAACAGGCTGCCTCGTGTGCTTTGTTTACCTCAAGCAGCAGTGGCGCATGCGCAGTAGTGAAGGTTCCAAAGATCACAGCGCCATCTACAGGCCCAGCATGGTAACTACAGTAAATTCATGAGTACGGGGGGTGGGGGGGAGAGAGTCGTATCCACAGAATTCGCCCATGTCAACGCAAAACTTTCAACCTAATTAACATACCCAAAAGTTGCGTTTCCCCCACACAGTGTCCGTGTAAACAGGGCTTCAGACTCTCTATGCTCATAAATGGCGAGTCTTTCAGGCCTGGTGTCTAGAGAGGAATATTGTTTCATATTCCTGCGACCTAGTCCAGCTTCTCACCTTTTTACAGGACCTGCTGGAAAAAGGCAGCTCATTTTCCACCATTAAGGTGTTTTTGTCAGCCATCTCGGCGTGCCACGAAGGCTGGGGGGGAAACACCCGGTGCCCACCCTCTCACGATACGTTTCATGAAGGGCGTACTGAGGAAAAGGCCCCCCAGCAGGACTCTGGCCCCAGACTGGGACCTTCAGTTAGTCCTGGATGCCTTGTGTGAGCCTCCATTTGAGCCTCTCAGCAGCATTAAGATAGACTTATTATCTTATAAAACGGCCTTGCTCCTGGCTCTCTGCTCAGCTAAACGTGTGGGTGACCTCTACGCTTTATCTGTACACCCAATGTGTACAAGGTTTGCCCCTAATGGGTCAAAGGTCACTCTGCATCCTAACCCCGCATACGTGCCAAAAGTACCAACTCTAAATCCCAGGAGTCTGGACTTTGAGCTCTCTGAGTTTCCTCCACACCCTGTCCTCACTGAGGAACAGAGGAGGCTGAGATCACTCTGCCCTGTCAGGGCCTTAAGTGTTTACATCCATAGAACTGTCAGTTGGAGGAAAACAAACCAAATGTTTGTCTGTTTTGCCAACCCGGCTGCGGGCAGAGCCCTTTCAAAGCAGTGTCTCTCACACTGGGTGACTGAAGCCATAAAAGGGCTTACAGCAGCAAAGGTCAACAGGTACCCTCTGGGGTGCACGCCCATTCAACTCGAGGCTTGGAAGCCTCATGGGCTCTGTTTAAGGGTGTTCCAGTGGCAGATATTTGTGCTGCGGATAACTGGAGTTCCACAAATACGTTTGCAAAACATTATTAGGAGCCAAGATGGTGTAGTGGCAGGGCTTCCGACTTGGGACCCGAAGGACGCGGGTTCGCGCCCCGGCCACTACACACCTTGGGGTGTCTATGAGTGCACACCTAATTCTCCAGCTCCCCGGGCGCTTTCTGGCTGCTCACTGCACCACCTGGTGGTGGTTGGGTTAAATGCAGAGACGAATTTCGTCTGTGTATGAGAAACATACACAGATGACAGAAAAGGACATTATTATTATTATTATTATTATTGTTTGGATGTTACTGCCTGTGACGTCACTCAGGCTGTACTCTCTAACGCACAGTAGAGATCAGCCAAAACGCCTAAAGTATAAAGGCAGAAGTTCTCACAAGCATGCATTTTTACTGAGCATTTCAAGGGCGTGATTGAATTACGTTTCCATAGTCATATGTTGCACCGAGTGGACTGACTGATAAGGGAACTGAAAGTTATGCACCATAACTTGTGTTCCCTGAAGGAAGGGAATGAGGTGCAACATGTTTGCCCTTTCAATGACAAAGCTCGGTGAAGTGCTTTTTGAAGGACAAAGGATGGGCGCACGCGTCTTTATACCAAGAGGGCGGGGCCTCTGTGGTGACGCTGACGCCCACCTGCCGTAAATGCGTGATTGTATTACTTCAGGTAAACCGTGCGGGGGCGCAATTCCCATAGTCATATGTTGCACCTCGTTCCCTTCCTTCAGGGAACATGAGTTATGGTGCATAACGTTCAGGCTCAAATCCCAGTCCAGGGGCCTTTCTGGGTGGAATTTGCATGTTCTCTCCGTGCATGCATGGGTTTTCTCTGGGTACTCCAGTTTCCTCACACAGACCAAAAACATGCATGTTAGGCTGATTGGTAACTCTAAAATTGTCTCTAGATGTGAGTGAGAGAGTAAATGGTTGTTTGTCTTGTTTGTCTCTATGTGTCCCTGTGAGGGACTTGCAACCCATTCAGGATGTACCCTGCCCCTCGCACAGTGATTGCTGGACATGGGCACCGGCGACCCCCATGACCCAAAATGGCAGAAGCGGGTAAAATATAATGGATGGATTTGAAATTTCTGAGCCCTTTAAATCTAGAGTTCAGGATGACTCTAAGAAATTTAATTATTTACTCATCTTGGCCAAAAAATCATGCAAAAAGATGCCAGAATGATGACTGAAAAGAACTATGTTAGAGTTAAATAAAGAGTGTTAGTTTGGTTCCCTAGTTAGGGAGCTTGTCATATTAAATGAAGAATGAAGAACATGGATTAACGTACCACACTGTGTCACATGTGTAGCCTTTGGACTTCCAACAGACATGTGTTTGGACAGGATGAGCCAGGGACACATATACATAGAGAAAATTTTTCAGAGATCCAGGTCAGCTGTGTGGCCTCAGCTGGAGTGGAAGGCTACACCTGTCAGCGCTCGGGGGCCTCTCCCTCTCTTTTTCTGTCCAGCTGGACGTGCAGAGCCTCTCAACTCCCCCACCCACCCAGCCTCCACCTCCCAGATCCAGGCCAGTTCAGCTCAACCATGCGTGGCCATCCCTGGGAATTTATTCCGGATGCTTCCTGTTTTGTGCATTCACTCCTCTTTCATATATAATTTTTTTTTTCTTCTCAATCTGTCGCCCCCTCCCTGTCTTCCTTCCCACTATCTGTCGCTTAACCTGTCTTCATTTTGTCACACTGGGAAAACCTTTAATTATGTATAATTTTTATACATTCCTATATACAACTTTAAAGCTAAACTGACTAAATCCAATACATATGGGATATTTGACAATATTTAGCACTCGTATATGCTTGCTGTCAAATAAAACTTGCTATTTGAATAGACTTTTATCACACATGACATTAAAGTCTAATCAAATTCCAACTGTATTAAAACCAATGAAGCAAAAATTAGCCACGGGCAAAGTTACATTCCTTTTTTTTTTGCACTTAGCATGTTGGGAATAGTGATGGCACACATAACTAAAGTTTCCTTTTCATTGGTAAGTTTTAGTGGGAACCACTAAGGAGAAGAACACGTTCCACCCACTCCAGATTCCCGCTGTGCATCCAAAACCTCCTCTTAGCATAGTCAGCAGAGACAACAGCTGGAAACACTAAAACATTACTGCAAGCATCCTTTTTATTTTTATATTGTGTCTGCAGCCTTTTTTTTTCTCCCTCAATATGGACCAGGGCTGTAAAACTACAAAATTACAATTCCTGCAGTGTTGGCTACAGTTTATTATGACAGTCCAGCAGAAGGAGAAAACCGGTATCTAAACTTTTGTATATTTGTATATAATTCACATTTATGTTTGAAATAAAACACCAAGCAGAGAAACATGTTACATGAGAGACCAGTATTTTCAGAGAAAATATTCAACAGCAGTAAACAAACCAGCCTGTCCCATGTTTTGTGCTAATGATAAACTTTTTAAAGTTCTTTTTTTCTTTTTTAATCAAGAAGGCAGATACAATTTAATGTCTAATAAAATAAAACTCCAAATCAGAGACAATTACTTATCTTACATTTTATCAAAACTTTAAATTGATGATTGTGGTTTCATTTTTTTTCTTTAAGAGCAGACAATATACAATTAACACATGAAGCCACTAAAACTGATGTTTTACTCAAAGTTTAGAGACCGATAAAGAAAGGCTCTGTCCTCATTCCTAATAATTCTCTGTCCAACTAGGTTTGGCCAACCTAGTTGGACAGAGAATTGACAGTATTTTAATTATTTTCTTCCTTATAATTAAGAAAGAAAATAATATATA
>JBBPBX010011073.1:5175-56673 GCA_038048925.1 Garcialebias charrua | reverse complement strand
TACAGCTGCAGAAAGAAAAGCTTTACAGAGAGTGGTGAAGGTTGCACAGAAGACTGTTGGAGTCAGCCTCCCCACCATCACAGACATCTACACCTCCAGATGCAAGAAGAGGACCACCTGCATCATAAAGGACCCCACTCACCCAGCACACACTCTTTTTGCCCCGCTCCCCTCAGGCAGGAGGTTAAGGAGCATTAAGTGTAGAACCACAAGACTGAGGAACATCTTCTACCCTGAGTCCTTGTACACACGTAGCCGGATATCAGTAAAACCGAATAGTTTATCATGATGCAACTATAAACGAATAATAACAAAAACTCAGACCAAAGTGGAGATTTGAGAATTCTCCGCTTTCGGGTTTGCGTGTGGACTTTCAGAACCGGAGATTTGCGCTGACGTCACATGTCACTCCGTTGGGTAATGCTCTAATAAAAAGCGCTAAAATGTCAACATACATGCTCTGACATGATTCCCAGTCGACATTTTCCTGCGTTTTATTAACTTTGTACTCCAACACGGTATTTAATAGTAGTTCAACCTCGTGGTCTGTCCACACAAACGAACCTCCAGGCGCCAAGATTCAAAACTAACAGGAAGTTGTGGTTGCTTTGAAGGGTTGTGATTGGCTGGTATACGTTTCACCTTTGCACTACAATGCCTCCTATGGGTTGGGCATATCCTTTACAACGCTCTGTGGTGAAAATCACCGGGTTCATATAGACAATAATTTTCTCTGTCCAAAAAAGTATGTACAGCAATGTTTTTTTGCGCAGATATTCGTTTTTTCAAACACCAGGCTACGTGTGTACAAGGCCTGAGGCTGTTAGACTCATGAATCCTAATCAGGATTATCACTTTGAAGAAAAAAAAATAACTGTAATGCCACTTGACTGTTGATATGTGCTGCTGATTATCTATGCTGCTGATCTCATGCTGCCGATTTATTTCATGCTGCTGTATTCATTCGTACTCATCTGCTCACAGACTCATGTTGGTGCTGCTGCTGTTCCGTGTATCGTTTATGCATTAAGTCTTTAACGTATTTCTTAGTTCATATCTTAGATCTTATTACCGTACTGATTTTCTTTAACAATTTATACATTTGTTGGATGTAACTGGAACTCTGTACACAATTTCATTCCACCACATGTACCACATGCAATGCCAATGACAACAAAGAAAGCCTTGACCTTGATACACAGTTAAATTTATCAATGAAAACTGAGACGTTTACAAACTCCAAGATTTCTCAAGGTACATCCTAAAGATACACAAGTAAGTGCAGACAACGAACCAGGAGATGAAGCCAAAAGCAAGGTATGATATTCTTTTCGCTATATGTTCTTGATTTCTGTGCATGTGTATATGTTGCATATTTATGAAGAAAGGCCTGGGTTTTGTTGCTCCGGGGGTCGATACTGCAGTACAGACAACAGAACAGTGGAAAAGAGGAGGGGGGCTGGTTTTGAGTTGTACCACTATGAGCTCATACTATTGTCCTCGGAAGAATGAAAGAAACAGACAGAGATGGGGGGGAATAAAAGCAACACAAAGTAGTGTAAAGGGTGAGTGAGAGGGCAGACACTGCAGTGTCTATTCAGCCCTGCACACACAGGAAGAAAGGACAGAGAAACAGGAAGTCAGGCGAACCGGTGGAGCAAACGTTAAGAAGAGGGAGGGGGGGGTATCATACTAAAACAACTCCAGGAAGCATATGTGTGTGCATGTGAGTAAAACAGAAATCAAGATGGCGGGTTGGATTAAACTCTGTGTGTTTGTCCAACTATAAGGCTCTGAAGAAAGTGGCAGCAAATATTACCCCCTACTAGGCATAAAAAAGGCAAGGATTGATGAGAAGGAACTGGGCCAGAGGTCTGCATGTTGGTGTTGGTGTGTGTGTGTGTGCATGTTCGAGGGATGTACTATAGACAGTAAATAGGTACTGAAGCCTCAGTCCACAGGTAGTATTTCCTAATAAGATTCTTCAGCAGGGTGGATTCTATTAGTTCCAGACATCTCTGCTTTGGAGTAAAACACACACACACACATCCACCCACCCACACACACACACACACACACACACAACCAACCATGTGGAGAAAAGAGCAGAGGAAAAGATAGAATTACAGTACAGTAAGCGTTGGAAGGAAAAACTATTGCAGGGATGGAAAGACTCCAACCCAAGTCTTTTCCTTGGGTCTGAATATTTCCTCCAAACACCACACACACACACACACACACACACACACACGCACGCACATTAAAGCTCACACTGGCATTTCCTTTCTTACCCAGCGTGTTAGAAAAGAGTAGTGTTGTCTCATGGATGCAAGTTAACAAGCTTAGTGACTTGTAGACATGGAAAACTCAGCAGAAGCCAAACCTCTGCAAACTTGCTTTGTAACAGAAGAGATGAGAGCAACACAAGAGAAACAATACTGGGCAATGAGAAGGTTATGAATAAGTAAAAGACACACAAGATTTAAAAAATATGAATTTAACTTATTGACTCAACTTTTTAATATGGGTGACGGTTGATTTGATGATGATGATGATTTGATTTCTTCACCTCAAAGAGCACCTCCCCAGACATCCACTCCTTTGGTAAAACCATGCTTCAAAGAGATTCACAATGTAAGTGGTTTACTTTTTATTATGGTTTCTCAAAAAAAAAGCACTGTGGCAGGTGTTAATGCTTCCGTGCGCCGTAGGTGATGGATGAGCTATGGCGGATCCTGGATAAGGGCAACGTCTGACAGAATTAAAGAAGAGATGGGAACACTTTTGCTCTATGGTTCAGTTTTACGGTGTTTGGAAGAAGATGTTAAAGCCACCCAAGAACCCGGATGGAGGTTAGTAATTGTGCTGTCTTTCATACACAATGCTGCTGTATGTATATATATATATATATATATATATATATATATATATATATATATATATATATGTATATATATATATGTATATATATATATATATATATATATATATATATATGTATATATATATGTATATATATGTATATGTGTGCAACGATCCAGAAATTTCACCATTCGGTTCAGTTGGATACATTAGTGTTACGGTTTGGTGTTTTTGCAATACAAAAAAGAGAAATTTTCATGCCCTTCTTAACTTGTAATTTAAATTGTTTTGCTAAAGCTGCAAGTTTCTCAGTGGCTCTGCACTCGACAACGCTGCCAAGTGAAGTAGTCGAACGCAGATCCTTTGAGCTTTCTACACAGCACATGTAGACAAGTTGATAAATTAAATTTAAAAAATGCTGCATGTTCAATACATATTGTGTATTGAACATAGACCACTAGAGGTGCAACATGCATCTGTACTGAATTGTTCAATGTAGTGCTCTAGGTTCAATATGCACTATGTAATAACATTACAGATTTTTGAAAATTATTTTATTAACTTTTCTTAAGATGCGCTGCGTTGAAGGCTCAGTGGATCTGCATCTGAAAACTTGCTTTTTTAGCAATATTTAATTAAAAAACTCTACTCAGTGAGGTTAAACTAATGGTTTTAATTAATTTAAATGAACTAAAAGTGAAGGGCATGGAAATTTCTCTTTTTTGTATAGAAAAAATATTGAACCTTGACACTAAAGTATCAAACTAGATTGTGAATTTTCAGTATCATTGCACCCCTAATTGTTTTGTGAACTGAAGATGAAGCTGTCAATCTAATTTGGGCAGATAAATGTTTAAGAAGTTCATTTATTCTGTTCTAGTGGAGGAAAAAATAGCCCTGTTCAGGGAACTCACCACTCTCTTCTCATCACCAGTTGCACCACCCAAGAAGCTGGGACATGCCAGTAAAGCGTTGCTTCATGTCCTTCAGGTTGGTATTTGTTCTTATTTGTTTTCAGTTAATATATGTCCACAAAGGCTTTCATTTTGTATTTTGACAAATTAACAGTTTAATTGTCGTATGGCGATTGTATGCATGCCTGGTCATAAAACAGCATAATCTATATTTGGAAATCTGCAGCATTGTCACATGACATAGGGTGGCCACCCATAATACAAATGGCACAGAAACACTTGTAAATTTCCACAGAAAACACTTAAAAAATAACAGTAAATAAACTGACTTAAGCTCATTTTCAAAAACCTTCAACATGATTGTATACATAATCAAAATCCAAATAGGAAATAATTTTAGATTTAACCATCGGAAGTGCAGTATCTGTCATTTCCCAAAGTGCGTTAGGACTCACTCTTGTGACTGAGGCACAAGTTACTGGGTATTTAATTGGCATGAATATCAACTTTAAAAAAAATATATACTGTATACTATATGAATATGCTCTGTTACACATCTATTCTATTGTTGTCATCATGGATGTATGGACAGTACATATTTGTTGCTAAGGATTTGGACTGATCTGGTAGCTTTTCAGTTTCTCTGTTGTACCCTGAATAAATGTTTTTGTCCTTTTTTTTGTTTATGTATTTTTTAGCCAGCCGAAGATCCAGCTGTGTACCTCCAGAGGAGATCTTTCTTCAGCCCTGTTTTGGTCTTGGATGAGTCGCGCTGTCTTTTGGCCATTGGAACCACTCCCATCACTACATTTGCCAAAGAAGACCTTGATGAAGGTTTGCTGTATCTGATGGCATACTACTACACCATGCATCTCACCTATCCAACGTGTGTGGCAACCCTTCTGTCTGTCATTCAGACGGAAGTGTTAAAGGACAATATCCACGAGAAAGACACCACAGGCTCATACAAAAAAGTCATGGCAGAGTGGAAACATATTATTGAGAAGTAGAGCTCTTCCACTTAACTTCCAGGTCTGTGTTGGAAATTTTGACCTGAAAGCTGTTATTTACATTGAATTGTAATGTTTTTTTTATATACACACAGTGCCTTTGTATTTGTCTTGACATTCATGTGTACCGGTACAATGATTGACAATTGTTGCAATTTGAACAGACAATTTAATTAAAGGTCATATGTAATATATGCCTGATTTATTTTAGTGTAAATGCTTTGTCTTGTTTTAAGATGGAAAATCTATTAATAGTTCTTAAAAGCAGAAGATCAATCTTGTTTAGTTGCCCTTGTTTTAAGATATTTTCTCTCAAAGTGAGATAAAATGAAAACTAAAAGAAGCATTAACAGACTAGTATTGAGTTTATTTTACTTCATAAAGTACTTGGAATGAGTTTTTACAACTTGTTTTAAGATATTTCTCACTTGTCTAAAGCCTAGAAATATTTACTTATTTCAAGAAATCTTACCAAGTGCAATTATCTTACTGCACTGGCAGATTATTTCACTTAATTTGAGATGATTCTGACTATTATCTAGTATTTTTTTTACTTATTTTTAGATGGGTAATATTTGCAGTCTACCCAAAGATTGTTCTAATAAAATGGTTAAACTTTTCAATAATGAGTATTGTTTTTGCAGTTAATTCTATACTAAAGATAATTTTTAAATTATATTCTCAATTTGTTCTCATCTTTCTCAAATATGGCTCAAATGTCATTCTCATATGTAGCTTCAGTAAGACATTTAAGAGAAAAAATTAAGACAGGGAAGAGACAGTGGTAAGATCTGTTTTAGGGCTCATATACTTCTCAAATTTGTCTCATTAAAGTCTCAGATTCGTCTCAGTAAGACATTTAAGAGAAATAATTAAGACAGGAAAGAGACATGGACATACAATGGTAAGATCTGTTTTAGGGCTCATACTTCTCAGATGTGTCTGATTAAAGTCTCAGATTCATCTCATGTTATTCTCTTTAATTCTCCTTCCAAATAACTAAGACATAATTGAGATCAGAGGCAGACAATCATGAGATCTCTGCTGTTTATCCTATTTCTCAAGTATGGCTCAAACGGTTATCTCAACTCAACCTCAGGGATGTCTTGTCTCATCTCAGCTTAACTCTTGCTCCTAAGGGACCCTTAGGAGCAGTAACTCAGAAACAAATGATCACAAGATGATACATATATGAGAAAGCTCAAACTGATCTCAGAAGACGAGATTGAACCACAGATGAGCAAGACAATTTTTGCTATGGGGAGCGGTCTTTACATTCTCAGGTAAACTGTTCCACAGTTTTGGAGCAGCAACTGCAAAAGCCCGATCACCTCTGGATTTCATTTTGGATCTGGGGACATCTAAGAGAAACTGGTTGGTAGACTGGAGTGCTCTTACTGGAGTGTAGATGTTGATACGATTACATAAATATGACGGGGCCAGACCTTTTAAGATTTTAAAAACAAGCAATAAAATCTTAAAATCAATTCGATAGTGGACAGGGAGCCAGTGAAGAGATAGGGATTTTTTTCCATATTTTTAGACCAATTTTGGGCTGAGATATGTCCGTTTCCATTCATTTTGGTGAAAAAAATGGAGCAGTACCACTTTCGGCCACTAGGGGCACATGCAGTACCACTTTCGACCGCTAGGGGTGCAGGCAGTACCAGTTTCGGCCGCTATGGGTGCTAAAGGGCCCTCTAGGCTGTTAACGGCTACCGGTGTACCTGTAGGCGAACCCCATTATTTGTGTATTCCAGACACGCCAAAATCCCATCACCACACGCCAAATACGTCAGTTTGAGAAGGAGTACAGAGAGGACAACATGACAACAACTGAGCAAATGCTGCCTATGAGGAAATCATACTCTGCTGAGTTCAAGTTGTAGGTGATCAAATTCGCAGCTGAACACGGCAACCGTGTAGCTGATCGCAAGTTTGGGGTTAGCAAGAAGCTGGTTAGAGACTGGAGGAAGGCGGAGGTCACCTTAACGGCCATGAAGCTGTCGAAGAGGACAAACCGTGGGTGCAAAGTGAGGTGGCCAGCTCTGGAGGAGAAAGTGAAGGTATGGGTGCTAGATGAGAGCATCTGGCAGAGGTGTGCCAACATTGCAGCTACATCTGCATGCCATGGTAGTTGCCAAGGAGATGGACATCACGTAGTTTGCGGATGGACCATCGTGGTGTTTCAGGTTCATGTGCCGGAACCAACTGTCCATCAGAGCGCGGACCACCATGTGCCAGAAGCTGGCGGCGGATTTTGAGGAAAAGTTGGAGAGTTTCCGCACCTTTATGGACAGGCAGGTGCAGGAGCACAGCATCTCGCCTGACCATAAAATCAATATGGATGAGGTGCAGCTAACTTTTGACATCCCAAAGGGGCGGAGTGTGGCGCAGAAAGGAGAAAAAGCGTCAACATCCTCACCACGGGCCACAAGAAGTCCCACTTCACTGTGGTGCTGGCCTGCTACGCTGATGGGTCAAAGCTACCACCCATGGTGATTTTTAAAAGAAAAAACATGCCAAAGGAGGAGTTTCCCCCGCGCGTGTTTGTGGCGGTAAACAAAAAGGGCTGGATAGACACTGACATGATGGACGTGTGGCTCATGAAATGCTACACAAAGCGGCTAGATGGGTTTTTTTAGAACCAAAAAAGCCCTTCTGGTGATGGACAGCATGCACACGTACATCACGCCGTAATTTAAAGAGAAAATTAAAGCGTGCAACTCTATTCCTGCGATCACCCCGGGAGGCTTGACAAAAGTGCTTCAGCCACTGGACATTTCTGTCAACCGCAGCTTTAAAGCAGCTCTGCGCCACCTTTGGGAGGAGTGGATGGTGAATGGTGAGCACAGCTTCACGGCTACAGGACGGATGCGCCACGTAACGTTCCAACAGGTCCTCGGATGGATTGATAAAGCGTGGACCTCTGTTACCAAACAAACCATCCAGTTGAGGTTCAGAAAGGCTGGGGTCATAGCTGGAGGAGCTGGAGCTGAGGCGGAGGAGGAGGACTCCGTCAAGCCCGGGGAGGAAGAGGAGGCAGCGCTGAATCACCTTCCTTAGTTGCTAGAGACTTCTTCGCCAGAGACACAGAAGATGAAGATTTCAATGAGTTTGAATAAAAAATAAATATCATCATTATGGGCAGGTGGGAGTGTGGTAATTTTAAAGCCGCTTTATTTCGTTTGCGTCATTTTACCATGTTTTAACCATCAAAGTGCATTTATTAAGAAAAGTTAAACAGAGACACACCTTTACTATAATGTCAGCAAACAAATATATTTTTTTAGGTGTTTATCTTGCTAAATTTTAAAGAAATGCAAGTCAGTTCGCTGCAGGTCTGTTCGTTGCGCGTGCACGTTTTGTTGAACCGACATAGCGAAACTATTTAAATTCAGCTAATTTGACCATTACGTGCATGTATTAAGGAAAAGTTCAGCTTAGATACACCTTTACTATAATGTCAGCAAACAAATAATGGTTTTTAGGTGTTCATCTTGGTAAATTTTAAAGAAATGCAGCGTTCCCACCCGTGCCGGTGCACGTTTTGCACGTAGCAAAACTAATTTTTAAATCCAGCTGATTTGACAATTACGTTCATTTATTAAGGAAAGGTTCAGCTAAGACACATCTTTGCTATAATTTTTAGCAAACAAATAATTGTTTTTAAGCGTTAATCTTGTTATAAAGTCCTTCCGTGCACGCTCCTGTGGCCATTTCGCAGCCAATCCATTTTTGGCAAAACACCGGCCCACATTTCCGGGTTGTCAGCGGTGACGCGTATCATACGCGACGCATCAGCCGTGACGCATAATAGATGCGACGTATAGGGCGGTACGACACGTTTATGGATTTTTCCACTTTATTGGACATAATTGGACTGATGCGACATATAGGGTGGTGCGACTTATAGGGCGGAAAGTATGGTATTTCTCTTTCTTCCGTTGAAATGTGTACAGATTCCAGAAGCCTCACAGGTCCAAAGGGGGCCCACAGCAGGATCAAAACACAGACCCCTGAAGTGGATTTGATCAAATGTTAATTAGAACTGTGGTGGATCTGTATTTTTTAAATACATTTGCCTTGACTTGACTGGACTTGACTTACATAAATTAATTGGGCTAATAAAGGCTTCATGAACAAAGTTTTTTAATCACTTTTATTTTACTACTGATGGACAAGCTCAGTAGTTATGTTTTGTGAACTCTTTCCTTGTTTCTGTCTCACCAAACGGGTATCTGGAGGGAACATTAAACTTTTTTTCTACAGCTTTATATGCCAATGGTTTAAACATTTTAATATTATATTGTACTTTTTATGGATGAGGTGACCACTTGATCACATTCTACAGGTGTGCAGTGGAGAGCATCCTGTGCTCCAGCATTAACGTGTGGCATGGAGGCTGCACAGTTGCAGAGAGAAAAGCTCTGCAGAGAGTGGTGAAGGCTGCACAGAAGATGTTGGAGTCATGCCGGTTACCCACTGCACAACTCGAAACGCGCCTGCCGTCCCCTTTTGGCCGCTGGTCACGGTCCCACTGAACCACTGAACACCGTCTGATGACGTACACTAGGGGGTAGCAGAGGGAGGGGTCTCTGGCTTGTTTTCCGGGTTCAGTTTTTGTGTAAACTGCACCTCCGACGGTCTTCGATGAGATTA
Organism: Garcialebias charrua; assembly: GCA_038048925.1. NCBI lineage: Eukaryota > Metazoa > Chordata > Actinopteri > Cyprinodontiformes > Rivulidae > Garcialebias > Garcialebias charrua. The sequence goes on along the minus strand of JBBPBX010011073.1, from coordinate 47,225 downwards.
AAACTTTTTTTTATGTTTGGGGTGATCTACACTGGAGAGGACAGCAGCCTGTCAGCAGCAACTGTAAAAATGTCACGTTTCTTACCGGAGTTTGGTTCCAATTCCTGGAGGCTGGATCCGGTAAGTTTAAAAAGTAAAAAAAAAGTCCCGTTGTGGTTGTGTAATCAGATAGCAGAGGCTCTCTCGACTGTTTGCTGGACGCGTCGAGAAGCCAGAGATCGAATTTTATGGCGTTGGCAGTTCGACGCCGACGCGCGCGTGCGTGTGCAGGCTGCCCCCGCGCCGCTTCGATCACTTGAATCGCGCTGCTTCCTTGTTCGCCGTCACTCCACGCGTCTCCTCCATAGACTTTGAATGTAAACCGGCCGCTTCGGCCGCTCGACAAAGGGGGCAGTGGGTAACAGGCATCAGTCTCCCCACCATCACAGACATTTACACCTCCAGATGCAGGAAAAGAGCCACCTGCATCATGAAAGACCCCACTCACCTAGCACACACACTCTTTGCCCCACTCCCCTCAGGACGGAGGTTGAGGAGCATCAAATTGTGACTTCAGGTGTGCCCCAAGGCTCTGTCCTGGGGCCTCTTCTTTTCATCATCTACCTTCTCCACCTTGGCCATATCTTCCGTAAATTTAACATCCATTTCCATTGTTTTGCTGATGACACCCAGCTCTTTTTATCCACTGCACCTGACTCTTCACTGCCTCCCTCCTCCCTCACTTCCTGCTTAGCTGAAATTCAATCCTGGTTCACGTCTAACTTCCTGAAATTAAACAGTGATAAAACAGAGTTCTTACTCATTGGTACTAAATCCACCTTATCTAAAGTTAACAGTTTTTCCCTCAACATTGACAACTCCTTGGTTTCTCCCTCCCCTCACGTTAAGAGTTTGGGTGTCATTCTTGATAGCACTCTCTCTTTTCACTCTCACATCAATAGTATCACCCGGTCTGCTTATTTCCACCTTCGAAACATCAACCGTCTACGTCCATCCCTCTCTCTGCACTCTGCTTCCATCCTGGTCCACAGTCTGGTCACTTCTCGAATTGATTACTGTAACTCTCTCCTTTTTGGTCTGCCTCACAAATTAACCCGTAAGCTTCAATTGGTTCAAAACTCAGCTGCCCGCATTGTTACCAAAACCCCCTCATTCCACCACATCACCCCAGTTTTGCAGCAACTCCACTGGCTTCCAGTCACATTCAGAATTCAATTTAAAATCCTGTTATACACTTTCAAGGCTATTCATAGCCTCGCCCCTCCTTACCTGTCTGATCTCCTGCACATTACCACCCATTCACGCTCCCTTCGTTCTTCCTCTTCCATCCACCTGTAGTGATACACCTAGCCTCTGATATTTTAGGCTTGACCTTCATGTACACCTCTCTGCATCTCTCTGGAACTCTAAGTGTTACACCTTCTTGAGGCCCTCAAGGAGACAAATGGACACTTATATTTTTTACAATTATTATGAATTAATGGACACTAATTAATCAGATTGAACTTTCTCTTTAATGTGTGTTAATTCAGAATTGATCAAACAGTATTTTTGTCATTTCAATGATGATTTCACTAAGCTGGTATATTTTAAATATGACAAAGTTAAGAGAACATCTCAGAATGATCATGCTTTAAACTGTCTGCTCTATGCAGAATAAGTGTCTAAAGTTGAATGAACAATCCTTCGTATTTGTTTGAACTGTTTTTGTTTCGAAGGAAAAGTGCTAGACATAGCTTGCTTTCGGTCTCCCGTCCTTTCTAAAAACAATGAATCTGTTCTCAAAACAAATCACATGCACCTGCATCTTCTCACTTATGTTTTCTATGTTTTGTCTACCCTATCATCTGTCACTCCTTCTCTAGTGTTGGACAGCCAATCAGCAGGAAGTATGTGACTAAGTCACACCCCCTTCTTAAAGGGCACTTCCTGCATTTTTGGCTTTAGAGTTTCGAGGAGAACGAACTGTCAACCTGCTCTCCCCTCTGGAAAAGCTGGAGACGACCCGGTCGTATGTCAACGACCCACGTCTCAGCTGGGATCATAGTAAAGCCTTACTTTGATCCATTCACTCCTTTCTGAAGAATTTGTTTTCTAAAGTTTTATTTTGAAAGTTCAACCAGTGCGATTGGAGTCTGTTCCTTCCGGTGAAAGCGTGCTCCCGCTCGTCTGACCCAGTCATACACGCACAAAGTCATCTGGACGCTCACTGGACAACACAGTCCGTTAGTGTCCACAAACTTCTCAGTCCTCACCTCGCAAGACGTCTCGTCACCAGGTAAAGAGGCGTTGTTTGTATGCTGCACGTGTCGGAAGTACAGCTAAGATCCGTATGGGAAAGCTTGCCACCCTGGTTGGTTCAAAGTAAACAACTTTAGTTAACTTAGCTCCAGTACTCCTTCCTCCTATTTCTTATTTTTCATAAGCATTTAATCTGTCAAGTAATGTGCCAACAGAAAGGTCCAACTGTCTGTTTGTTTTTAATTTGAATTCTTGTCAACGTAGTTATTAAATCAGAGCTAATATCGATACAAATGTTTAATGTAATTTTTGTGATAGTTTCAATAAAAGGTCTAATTTTTTGGTAGACCAATATAAATTGAAGTCTCCTGTGTGTTACATTTCTGGCTAATCACAGTAAAAACAATTTAGTATCAGAAAAAGGAAGAACTCGCACTTTGGTGGCAGTTTGTGCAAGATTAAAGTCTGCTCATAAACTGCGCATCTACAATAATGCCAGACTCAGTAAGTGTTTAAATACCTTACCAACCGCATTATTTCTATTACAATTGGTGACCCGTCCGAGTTCCTGGAACGTTTATTAAGTTGTTTTTGTAGCCTAAGTGCTCGTAACGTGTTGGCATTAGTTTGCATCCTGTTGTGGACTTATAGAGTGGTTTTGGCTGGTGAGTGTGTCTCAGAAATTGCTCATAGTGGCATTGTCTGGTGCGTTTTCCCGTTAGAATTGTTCTTTTCTTTCACTTTTGAACGTGTGTTTTGGAGCTGCGGATGAATGAATGTTTGTTTTTGTGAGACGTTTCATTACGTGTCGCGAGGCTGCATGCATTTTTTCGTTTTGTGACCGTCGTGTCACCTCTGCTTCATTTTCTTACATCTGCGATTTGCTGTTGAAGCTGTGTCACACATTTCCTGCTCCATTTTACCTAATCTGTTACAACGTGTTTGCCGAGGTTCGGGTAAAAAACCCACTCCGCTATTGGACCGGACTGTAGTCCGGTTCCGTTTGACGTAAAGTCCGTTGTTGTACACAGTTAGCATGCTGCCTTCTTTGGAAGGCGTGGGGGTTAGCCTGGTTGTGTTTTAGCTCATTGACTGTATATTCTGCGGTGTAAAAATACGTTTATTTTGTGAAGGAGTGTCTAGAACTTTGGGTCGAGCTAATGCTAAGAGCGGTACCGAGAGACAAGAGGGCTGCTTAAAACGCTGTGATTGGTCCATTGTGTGTTGTGTTCAAGAACGTTGGTTTCTGTAGACTCTGGTTGTCAGATTCATTTTTGCACACATTTCTGACGGTTTATCTGTGTTGTTTCAGTTCTATGCACGTGGTATCGTCGAAGACTGGCTTTACCGCGGTGTTTTGCGATATTTATGACTGTTTTAGAACGATAAAAAGTCCGTTCCTCGCTAGAGTTCAAAAGACCGCAGGTCCGTGAACGCACCGCTCGAACGGCACGTCGCGCGTGGGCGGCGTTAGGTTTGGAAGACACAATTTCCCATGAACACTTGGGTTTTAGAACTACAGTTCTGTCTTCGCTGTGATTGGTCGATTACGCTGTAAGTGTTGACGCTTGCGCAGTGGGTGAAGCCCCGCTCCTCGTCAACTTTCACTTCACAGCTGCTTGTCCCAGACAAGTTTCAGGCTTGTTTGTCCATTACTGTCATTGAAAAGACTGTTTAAACGCGGTGTTTTTGTGATTTTGATGGGTGGATTGAGTCTGTTGCTCTGTTGACTGCCGATCGCCATGTGACCAGGTCACGTGACACCGATTTTGCCGGTTTTATGAGGACCGACCTTATTTCTTTTAAACGCAGTTTAAAAGGTTTCACAGTTCAACCGATTTTGCTCGCATGAGTTCGTTTTTGTGAGCCTGGGGTTCTAGGGCTTATCACGTTACGCTTTAGATCTGTCTGATTGATGCTTTTCATCCGTTGTTGGATGTCTGTGTGGGCTAAAAGCTGCAGCTTCGCTCACTGGTGATAACAGCGCCTCTATAGCGGTCAGATAGAGAAATTACAGTCGCTGTGATAAACTCATTTCCAGCGCTGTGCCCCCTGCTGGTTACTAGAGAAGACGTAGTCTTCCTGTAATTTGTACATGTTTGGACGTTCCTGTTTTTAGACTGGGAACAGTTTGAAATATTGTACTCACAGCACACTTTATTTTGATTTTCGCAGAGAATCTAATGTTGATGGCAGAACAGTTACACAGATTTTAATACAGACATGTCTGTTTTTGATAAGCCTTGACACTTTTATCATCAAGTCTGTGCAAAACTATCTCTCTGTCCCTGTGTTTTTAAACTGCAAGTTTAAAATAACACATGTGGCATTTTTTGTCTTGATTTTCACAAAATCACACAAAAAACAGCCAATTTTGTTTGACCTTGTCACAGGTCGACAAATTAATAAAAATCACTGATTTTTATTTGATCTCACATCTTGGACTCCATGTTGACTGCCGAAGGCGTCTCATGGTGAGACTGTCCACTGTGATATAAGACCCACGTTACTTGATTTTTCACAGTACCTCAGTACAAAGATGGACGTTCAAACAGGTGCATCCTTTGATAGGCACTTAGCTGCAAAGAACGTCCTTCAGGAACCAGGTGAACATCCCCTGGTGTTTTACGACAGGCTCCTCTCTGTTTACACAGGGAATAAAACTGTACCTGGCTTAGAGGAAGATGCGGAGTTTAAAAATCGTTTCACTTTGAATCTGATACCTTTCATAATGAAATGTGTTCGCTTCAATGTTAATTGCAAAGAGAGTACCATGGCAGAAATTAAACAATGTGCTGTGGAATTTTTTGACATGCTCGAACAGCGAAAAACACCCTCAGTGGTGTGCCCAGGTCAAAAGGTCACATCCCACTCGCAGGAAGTAGAAGAGGTTCCCTCTCCTTCAAAGTGCGAGAGGTCACAGGTTTTTCATAATAACATACAACAGCATGGTGCTACGAGCTGTAGGAGTTTTGAACCCCCTGCCCCTCAGGTTGAAAACCTTGAGATGAGCAGAGAACCACACAAGGTAGGTGTTCGCCCTCCAGATGAACCCAGATGGTCCGGATCGGACCAAAAGAGTTCTCTCATGGATCTCACTGTTGGTGAAATTCGAAGGAGGTTACACGGGAACCGTGAACCATTGAAAAATGGTCTGTCCCGACATGTGCCCCCGAGAAGCGGCCCTCCTGCCCATGCCCCTCGAACTGCACAGTTCGAGGCATGCAAAGCGTCACACAAGCTCCAGATTATGGAAGCGGCGCCTCCGCGCATGGACGTGACGGAGATTGTGAGTTGTTTGTCAAATGATTTGATTGTTACAGTGGTTGACCAAGCTGACACAACGTGTGACGTTGTCCTTGATGATAACACAAACAACGTTGTTCATCCTGATGAAGCGACGCGCAGCACTGCCTTTTGCAACAACTCAGTGCACACAGTTGACAACAACAACGTCAACACTGACATAGATGCTGACAGCAAACAAATTGCTGAAAATCCGTATCCTGAAGGTCATGAGGCAGACAGCCATCATGATGCTGACAGCTACGACGATTACACAGACAGAGTTACGCGTACACAGAGGTGTGTGCTTAAACCTAGAAGGTTTCTGTGTAAATTTATGAGAATGGGGCGCGCTAAGAAAGCTTACCTGCCACTCAGACTGGAAGGGGTCTTCGCGCGAGAGGCACTCCTGGATAGCGGCTCAGACGTGACTATCATGTCAGCCGAGCTGTTTGAGAGGCTACGGACCGCCGCTAACAGTGTTGGCAGAGAGATACCCCTGACAGAATGTGCTATAGAGTTGCAAGGACTCTCAGAAATGGGTACAACCCTGACAGCTATTGCCATGGTTCACATGCAGATGGGTGAGACGACAATTTGCCATCCGGTACATGTGTCTACGGTGGACTCCTGCCCATTTCTGGTCGGCCAAGATTTTATAAGTCGCTTTGAAGCGATTATAGATTATGGCAGTCAGACAATGTGGGCCACAGTGAGCAGTCCTCTGCCAATCGAGGTGCCTCCCCAAGGTCAGGACACTGACTGTCTAACAGCAGGTACAACTGAGGTAAAAAGGGATTCCCCAACCGAGACCACATACCCGGTAAGTGATCCTTCATGTACAGGTGAGACAGAGGAGACTCAACAATTGGACCGGACTCTGGCCCAACACGGGAACCTCCTCTACGAGCTGACACCTTCAGCACTCACTGACCACTACCTACCACCGGTAGAAGAAGGTGTGGAGATCCAAGAGTCCCACACCGATGACGCTGTACTGTCCTGTGGGGCAGGTAATTCGGCAAATAGCCAAGCTTTCAGTGAAGTCTTGGTTCAAGGACATCTGAGCCCACAAGGTGACAGTCTACAACACGCTGACAGTCACTTGGACTTCATTGTTACAAATTTTGAGGACCCCTCCTTGAACAAAAGGGGGGCAGACTCACACTTCCTACCACAGGTAGAGGACGGTGTAGAGATCCAAAGATCACACACCGGGAACGCTGTGCTGTCCTCTGGGACAGGTAATTCGGCTATCAGCCAAGCTTTCAATGAAACCTTGTTTCAAGAGCATTTGAATCTAGAACTACTCAGCAATGACATAGTTCTTACGGACTCAAAGAGCACCTCTTCAATCATGAAGTGGGAAGACGTACACCACAACGACAGTGACCCGTCGCAGTATGACCATTCTGGCACACTTGCGACTGCGCCAACGGTTGTGACACACCTGTATTACGCAGAAAGAGGTAAACGTACAGAGATACGTTGGCCGAAACCTGTAAGGTTCCTGTACAAGGTTCCCCATAAACTGCGCGAACAGCTTAAACTAAACAATGGCATCCTAACTCGTGCCCATGGACGGACGTCCACACCCGTGTGCATGGTCCCTCATGACCACAGGGGGGTGATGTCAGGTCATGCCCATGTCAAGTACAAATATTTCAATAACCCCACAAACGACAAAGAGCTCGGAAACTCACAGACTTCATGGGAAAACAAGGTCGTCCAAGCACAAGTTAGTAAATAAACTAATCAGGTTTAAACTACCATATTTCCCACCCTATAAGTCGCATTGTCCAATTTGAACTTAGAAACGCTAAGCCTAAAACCCACAACAAAAAACTAACCTTAACAACCGTTTAAATCCACGAGATTTAATTTGACCTCGGTCATAAAGTTGAGACCTGTTTTTCTTGTGTGTTGCACTTTGGAATCTGACGACAAGAGTGTGTCGAAGCAGTGAAACGTTGTTTCCTTGTTGTTTAGTCATTACTGTTGTCATTAGTTGAGATATTGTTTGGTTCTGAACACTCCCAGCCAAAAAGGTTTTGTATTAACATTGGTTAATGAATGATATGGATTTAACTATGCCAACATGCAGTTCGTTTTGTTAAATCTCAATCGTCGAAGAGTCAATGTAGTTTAAAGCTACTCAAGGTACCATAAACTACACTGGTCTCACAATTTCTAAATTGAACCGATTCGATCGTTTCTATTCTAGATTGTCTATTCATTTTGATGAGTCTCGCCATAGACTTCAAAATTTATTAGGAATACCAAATCCTACGTCGTTCGTCTAAAAGACAACAGACATTTAGATCAAACTATATTTCATTTTTATTTTAGTTTAACCTAAACTAAATAATGAATGGAGGAATAGTTTGAAAGAAGAGGCCTTCGTTACAGAAGCCCTCCACATTTCTATAGGTATAGATCCCTATATCTGATTTTTACAGCATTGATCCACCCCTTAATTGGTAATTGTAGCTGATCTAATCCATGATAGCTTACATACCAGGTGCATATAGGTAAGGCTTAATGTAGAATCCCTATCATAAGCCCACCTAAAACCACATAATTGCATGACACATTGAACCAGGGTGGCACCGACTGGAAGCCATCCAGCCTGCAACCTTCGATGTGGGGACCTGCTGATCCAACGTTGGTCTTCAACCTTCATCCAAGGCCCGCCTCCTCTGCTTCAATCGAGAGATCCCCTCTACATGCTGATTAAAAACCATTCTTGCTGATGAAATCAATAACCCCCATCGTTGTGGATTTACCGTTGTGGATTATAAGACTTTGTTTTCCAAGGGATCACAGACTCAGTTTTCCATGGGTTAACACTAGGATGACTGAATTTTCAAGATCCTGAGGACAAACCCCCTCCTTCTCCTGAGCCATTATTGGACCATTAACTGCCTTTTGTTATAAATATGTGTGCATTCAACTCAGACACCCCCACCACACCAGACTGCACAGACTGCATTCCAATGTTTCCACCAGGTAAGTAAGACTCTGCTTGCACTTCCCCCCTTAGTCAGAAGAGAGGCCCTGACCTGAATTCACACATAACAGACCCTGAATTTATCTCACAGTTGAGCATTTTGGGACATCCACTGAACGGAAAGCTTTGTCTGCTCCAGAACAATTTTATGCATAAAATTGTCTTATTCTGCTGTGTTGATTATCCTGTAACCCTGATGGTCTGTCAAATAAATAATTTTGCTTACAAGTACTGTCTCTCTCCTTGTCCTTGGCACATGTATATACGGTGCGTGCCGGCACATGCAGGTGGCCCATTGCTGTGTTCTACAACATGCTTGACCTATTGTTGTCCGTCACCTGACGGACCGACACAGGTCACATGACATGAGGTCAACTGACAAAACGACACAGGTCACACGACATGAAGTCAAATGACGGACCGACACTGGTCACACGACATGAGGTCAACTGACGGACCAACACAGGTCACACGGCATGAGGTCAACTGACGTACTGACACAGGTCACATGACCTGAGGTCAAGTGACGGACCAACATAGGTCACACGACATGAAGTCAACTGACGGACCGACACAGGTCACACGGCATGAGGTCAACTGACGTACTGACACAGGTCACATGACCTGAGGTCAACTGACGGACGGACACAGGTCACATGACCCGAGGTCAACTGACGGACCGACACAGGTCACATGACCTGAGGTCAACTGACGGACCGACATAGGTCACACGACATGAAGTCAACTGATGGACCGACACAGGTCACATGACCTGAGGTCAACTGACGGACCGACACAGGTCACATGACCCGAGGTCAACTGACGGACCAACACAGGTCACATGACCCGAGGTCAACTGACGGACCGACATAGGTCACATGACCTGAGGTCAACTGACGTACCGACACAGGTCACATGACCTGAGGTCAAGTGACGGACCAACATAGGTCACACGACATGAAGTCAACTGACGGACCGACACAGGTCACACGGCATGAGGTCAACTGACATACTGACACAGGTCACATGACCTGAGGTCAACTGACGGACCGACACAGGTCACATGACCCGAGGTCAACTGACGGACCGACACAGGTCACATGACCTGAGGTCAACTGATGGACCGACATAGGTCACACGACATGAAGTCAACTGATGGACCGACATAGGTCACATGACCTGAGGTCAACTGATGGACCGACATAGGTCACATGACCCGAGGTCAACTGACGGACCGACACAGGTCACATGACCCGAGGTCAACTGACGGACCGACACAGGTCACATGACCTGAGGTCAACTGACGGACCGACATAGGTCACACTGACATGAAGTCAACTGATGGACCGACACAGGTCACATGACCTGAGGTCAACTGACGGACCGACATAGGTCACATGACCTGAGGTCAACTGACGGACCGACACAGGTCACATGACCCGAGGTCAACTGACGGACCGACACAGGTCACATGACCTGAGGTCAACTGACGGACCGACATAGGTCACACGACATGAAGTCAACTGATGGACCGACACAGGTCACATGACCTGAGGTCAACTGACTGACCGACATAGGTCACATGACCCGAGGTCAACTGACAGACCGACATAGGTCACACGACATGAAGTCAACTGATGGACCGACACAGGTCACACGACATGAGGTCAACTGACGGACCGCCACAGGTCACATGACCCGAGGTCAACTGACGGACCATGACATGAAGTCAACTGATGGACTGACACAGGTCACACGACATGAGGTCAACTGACGGACCGACACAGGTCACATGACATGAGGTCAACTGACGGACCGACACAGGTCACATGACCTGTAGGTCAACTGACACACCGGTATAATGGACCAGATTGCACATTTATATACGGTGCGGCCCATTGCCGTGTTCTACAACATGCTTGACCTGGCAGCGATAAATGCTTATGTGTTATACAAGGCCTGCACTGGGTCCAAGGATTTTGGACTGAGGGGTAGGGGGTGGGGGGGTGTAGGTGTACAATTAATGGGTCTTTAGTAGGGTCATTAGCATTTGAATTGACATTATATAGCCCACTGAAAGGGACCGGGGGATTTAGAAGCCAAGTTTACTTGCGCAAAAAAGCGCAGCCTTAGTCAAAGTAGTGTTAACAGACTATGTTTTCCAAAGGATTGAAAGCTTACCGCAAAGGGATTACCTACGAACAGTATGGGATTTACAAAAACATTATGGGAATATAATTTTGAACTTTTTTGATTTTTTTTTTCCACTTGCTGGATTGCATAGAGGTCAGAGACATTCGGTGGTATCCTTTCGTGTTGGAACTCATCTCCAAGGACAGGCGATGACTTCCAAAAAGGGGGACTGTAGTGATACACCTAGCCTCTGATATTTTAGGCTTGACCTTCATGTACACCTCTCTGCATCTCTCTGGAACTCTAAGTGTTACACCTTCTTGAGGCCCTCAAGGAGACAAATGGACACTTATATTTTTTACAATTATTATGAATTAATGGACACTAATTAATCAGATTGAACTTTCTCTTTAATGTGTGTTAATTCAGAATTGATCAAACAGTATTTTTGTCATTTCAATGATGATTTCACTAAGCTGGTATATTTTAAATATGACAAAGTTAAGAGAACATCTCAGAATGATCATGCTTTAAACTGTCTGCTCTATGCAGAATAAGTGTCTAAAGTTGAATGAACAATCCTTCGTATTTGTTTGAACTGTTTTTGTTTCGAAGGAAAAGTGCTAGACATAGCTTGCTTTCGGTCTCCCGTCCTTTCTAAAAACAATGAATCTGTTCTCAAAACAAATCACATGCACCTGCATCTTCTCACTTATGTTTTCTATGTTTTGTCTACCCTATCATCTGTCACTCCTTCTCTAGTGATGGACAGCCAATCAGCAGGAAGTATGTGACTAAGTCACATCCCCTTCTTAAAGGGCACTTCCTGCATTTTTGGCTTTAGAGTTTCGAGGAGAACGAACTGTCAACTTGCTCTCCCCTCTGGAAAAGCTGGAGACGGCCCGGTCATATGTCAACGACCCACGTCTCAGCTGGGATCATAGTAAAGCCTTACTTTGATCCATTCACTCCTTTCTGAAGAATTTGTTTTCTAAAGTTTTATTTTGAAAGTTCAACCAGTGCGATTGGAGTCTGTTCCTGCCGGTGAAAGCGTGCTCCCGCTCGTCTGACCCAGTCATACACGCACGAAGTCATCTGGACGCTCACTGGACAACACAGTCCGTTAGTGTCCACAAACTTCTCAGTCCTCACCTCGCAAGACGTCTCGTCACCAGGTAAAGAGGCGTTGTTTGTATGCTGCACGTGTCGGAAGTACAGCTAAGATCCGTATGGGAAAGCTTGCCACCCTGGTTGGTTCAAAGTAAACAACTTTAGTTAACTTAGCTCCAGTACTCCTTCCTCCTATTTCTTATTTTTCATAAGCATTTAATCTGTCAAGTAATGTGCCAACAGAAAGGTCCAACTGTCTGTTTGTTTTTAATTTGAATTCTTGTCAACGTAGTTATTAAATCAGAGCTAATATCGATACAAATGTTTAATGTAATTTTTGTGATAGTTTCAATAAAAGGTCTAATTTTTTGGTAGACCAATATAAATTGAAGTCTCCTGTGTGTTACATTTCTGGCTAATCACAGTAAAAACAATTTAGTATCGGAAAAAGGAAGAACTCGCACTTTGGTGGCAGTTTGTGCAAGATTAAAGTCTGCTCATAAACTACGCATCCACAATAATGCCAGACTCAGTAAGTGTTTAAATACCTTACCAACCGCATTATTTCTATTATACACCTCAACGTGCCTCTTGTCCGCCTCCGCACCATGGGACACAGAGCTATTTCTCACTCTGCTCCCCAACTCTGGAACGCTCTTCCCCCAGACATCCGTAACATTGACTGCCTTCTGACCTTCAAATCAAAACTCAAAACTCATCTGTTCAAGTTAGCCTTCTCACTTTAATTTTTCTTTTTTATGTAGTTATTTTTAGGGATGTCCCGAGCCGATCACGTGATCGGAAACCGGGTCCCGATCACGTGATTTCAGACTCGACTCGACTCGGGCGTTACACACTGATCAGGGATCGGATATATATGTGTATATTTATTCTAAACACAAACGGGAATATTATATTAACTGTATAATCAGTTACAGAGTCAAATTGTCTCGGAACAAAACATGCACAATAGTTTTGCAGCAGTGCCTACCATAAAGCAGTGCCTGCCGTAAAGCGGTGACTGTCGTAAAAAAGAAGCGGAACGCGGCATTAACTTGAAGTGGAGGCAGCGATGTCTGTGGTGTGGAGATATTTTAAAGTGGATGACAAATGGAAAGTTCGTATTTCAAGAGGAGGTAAGGAAAAGGCTGCATTTAACACAACAAACCTGATTAGGCACATCAGAAACAAACACCCGACACAATACACAGAGTTTAACCAGACAACCCAGCCGAAGACGAGCCAGCTCACGCTGCAAGAGACTTTATATTTATATTTATCTCATAAAGAAAAACATACACTTCCTTCTGTGAAGCCACAGGAGGAGAGTTAAGGAGTGCTGTTCAGAAAAGCATGTTACTAGCCTTATTTTATAAAACTGACACTTTAAGTTTCTTATTTGTTTACATGCCTGCTCAGGTTCTGGTTCTGCTCAGGTTCTGGTTCTGCTCAGGTTCTGGTTCTGCTCAGGTTCTGGTCAGGTTGTGGTCATGTTCTGGTATTTTAAGTTGAGCTGCTTATTTTAAATTAGACATTTATACTGTTGCACTAAACTTCAATGTGAAGAATTTTATTTTAAATCTTATTACTTGATTGTTCAATCTACCTCACAGAAGTACTCTGTTAAATGTTAAGGTAAATAAAATAAAAATGAAGGGACATCTGGATCTGTTTATTTTTTTTCCCCTTCATTTTAAAAATTTATTTTAGAAGTATCGGATCGGGACTCGGTATCGGCCAATTCCTAAAATTAAAGGACTTGGACTCGGGGCCAGAAAAACCTGATCGGGACATCCCTAGTTATTTTATATATTTTCTTTTTTTGTGTGTTTTTTTTAAATTGATTTTAATTTTTCTTTTTACCGGTATATAGTTATTTTATACTGTTTTTATTGTGTTTTTAATGCTGTAAAGTGTCCTTGAGTGTTTTGAAAGGCGCTACCAAATAAAATGCATTATTATTATTATTATTATTAAATGTAGAACCATTAGACTGAGGAACAGCTTCTACCCTGAGGCTGTTAGACTCATGAATAAATAAATAATAAGAATAATCACTGTGAAATATCACATCATGCTGATGCTGATCTGTTTTCTTGTTGCTGTGTTCATCTGTGACCATCTGCTCATAAAGACTCATGTTCGTGCTGCTGTTTGTAATGACGTTTTTCTATTACTCTAGGGCTTAGTGTATTTCTAGTTGGATGTTTTTCTTAGTTCATATCCTAGATGTTATTACTGTTTTTCTCTTACATTTTGTTGTTGGATGTAACTGGGACCCTGTGTACATAATCTCATTTCATCACATGTACTACATGCGGTGCAAATGACAATAAAGACTCTCTGACTCTGACACATGAATTATATTTTCTGCGCATAAGTTAATGAAGTTCCTTCCACAGGCTCCGTGAGGAAGTCAGTATACAATATATCATACTAACTAAAACTAACCCCAATTACAATGACAGGTGCCAATGAGTATCCCTTGAAAACGTTCTTTTACTGATTACTTGTTTTCACTGAAGGATGAAATCACTTGTTGCTATGTATTATTTGTGTTTTTTTGTGGAGATAACTTTGCTTATCCCAAGTAGATCCATTGAATGTGTAGTGGACCCACCGTGGTCTCTAATCGCTCTCAGTGATTACCTTTTCTGGGAGTTAACTCCTGAAGGGATAGTAACACTTGTATTACTTTAATTTGAATCAAAACACAAATAAGTCACCCAGAGACTTCCTTTAATTTTGTTAATTCAAATGTCATCAAATGAATAACCTTGTTACTTGAGCATTACTTAATCCAATGTTTGATAGTCAAATACTGTTTACCATACCATACCATACCATTTTATTTATAAAGCACTTTAAACAGGAACAAGTCCACACAAAGTGCTGGACAAACAAACACGCAACAGGCAACACAGACAATGAAGTACAACACGAAAAACATAAAAACATTGCAGATCATAAATAAAACGATCCAATACAAATCAGCTGGCATTGAAAGCGATGGAGTAGTAGTGAGTTTTTAACCGGGATTTGAAAACCGAGAGGGAGGGGGCCTGTTTGATGAGCAGCGGTAACTCGTTCCAGAGTCTTGGGCCTGCTACAGAGAAAGCCCTGTCACCCCTGCGCTTAAGGCGAGTTTCTGGAACTATTAAGAGTACCTGATCCTCTGACCTCAAAGCACGTGGAGGGACATATGGGTGTATCAGATCCGAGAGATAGGCGGGGGCGAGACTGTTCAGCGATTTGTAGACATACATGAGAATTTTGAATTGGATTCAAAGATGAACCGGTAGCCAGTGAAGGGAGGCCAAGACTGGTGTAATGTGCTCTCTTTTGTTTAATTCAAACTGTTTAATTCATGCTAAATAGCAAATGTTATTCAGGAAGTATTTCTCTTCTCAAACCTGCAGTGAAAATTCAGTGACACTGTTTATCTCATTTTAATTTGAGCTCAGGACAATCTACATACCCAAAGACTCTTATTTTTTGCCCTATTTAATAATCAAGATGAATAATATCTGTTTTTGCTATTATCATTAATAGGTCCCATATGTGATGCTTAATGACGTTGTTTTTAATCAAACCAACAGTATTTTGCTTAAAGTGTTAAGGCAAATGAATCATTTTTTTATCATAAAATGTTGACATCTGAAACTAACACTTTATCTTTCTGACAAACGAATCTTTTGACCCACTTTCAACGTGTTGATTTCATCCTCACATCATCTTCTGATGCCATTCGGCCAATCAGAAAATAATAAGTTTTCTGGGTCACGTCTCAGTTAAAACCTTCACATCTTACTTCTCTCTTGAGTTGCTGGGAGGAAGTTGACATGAAATGACTTTCTCTTTTAAGCTGAGAACTTGGACCAAGCGTCAACGGTCCAGTTCAACAGCCGAGTTGATAGCAAGACTGTTGTAAACTCACTTGAACTCTAAGTCTATCTGAATGAGATTCCTTCAAGGAATCCTTTATTCTGAAAATCAACCAGACTGCCGTTACTTCAGTGGGCCAAAGGCGGACGTGAGAAGCTGCAAGGTAAACTGACTGACCTGCTCGGACTTCAAGGACCCGATCGCTCTTTGCAGACCGTCAAAGGTAAAGTTGCTGATTGTTTACACACGGATACATCCAGCTGGAGACCGCATGGAGAACGTGTCATGTTTCTGGTTATAAACATTAAAGATAGTTCACCCCCTCTTTTCCACCTTTCCTCCTTCTTATGCTAAAAACTTCCCTTTAAACTTTATATCTGTTGTCAGCAACAAACTAAGTTAAGAGTACCTACAGAAGAAGTAATGTCATCTTTTACTTGTCTGTTGTTCAAAATTTAAATCTGTCGATAGTTAAGGTAGGAGGAGGAGGTCCTGCCCCAAGTGGAGGAGTTTAAGTATCTCGGGATCTTGTTCACGAATGAGGGAAAACTGGAGCGTGAGATCGATAGGCGGATAGGTGCAGCGTCCGCAGTGAAGCGGGCGCTGTACCGGTCTGTCGTGGTGAAGAGAGAGCTGAGTCAAAAGGCAAAGCTCTCAATTTACCGATCGATCTACGTTCCCACCCTCATCTATGGTCATGAGCTTTGGGTTATGACCGAAAGAACAAGATCTCGGATACAAGCGGCTGAAATGAGTTTTCTCCGCAGGGTGGCTGGACTCTCCCTTAGAGATAGGGTGAGAAGCTCAGTCATCCGGGAGGGACTCGGAGTAGAGCCGCTGCTTCTCCACATCGAGAGGAGCCAGTTGAGGTGGCTCGGGCATCTGGTTAGGATGCCTCCTGGACGCCTCCCTGGTGAGGTGTTCCGGGCATGTCCCACCGGGAGGAGACCCAGAGGAAGACCCAGGACGCGCTGGAGGGACTATGTTTCTCGGCTGGCCTGGGAACGCCTTGGGATTCCCCCGGAGGAGCTGCTCCAAGTGGCTGGGGAGAGGGAAGTCTGGGCCTCCCTACTTAGGCTGCTACCCCCGCGACCTGACCCCAGATAAGCGGAAGAAGATGGATGGTTGGATGGATGGATAGTTAAGGTATAAGAAATTGATCAAGGACCAATTCTCATGAAATGTTGATGTAATTTAATGATTCTGTCATTAAATGATTCATCTCCTGGTGAATCAACATAATAACGTTTCCTGTCAAGTTATATCTCGCCTGGTCACACAAGTTCATTTTTAAATCCTGAAAAAAGAGAACTCGTTTAATATTGATGATAAGTTGTGTCAGATAAAAATCTACTCAATTTCTCGTCTGGAATATTGTAGTCAGTAAAACTGACCGGTGCAATATCTCTACACAATGATGGCCCATACGTGTTTAATTACAATAATGATGACCCGTACGTGTTTAATTACAATAATGGTGGCTCGTAAAGGAGGGGATGAGGGCGGACCAACAGGTGTGTTGGGAGATGGTGGTAGTTGAGACGGTGGGTTTTGAGGCACGGGAGGGTATGAGGGCGGACCAACAGGTGTGGGTGAAGCTGGCGGTGGTGGAGGGGCGGACGGTATTTGACCCAGTTGTGACATGAGATCCACACACATCCTCCTCTCCTTACTGAGTTTATCAGTAGTAGAGGCCAATTCAGACTTACATTCTGTTAATTGGGCCCTCAGGTCATCATTTTGACCTTGTAACACTGACACACGTTGTGAGAATGCATTCATTTGTTGTTCACCTTCTGTTATCTTCTGTTGATTTAGCTCCACAGTCACCTGTGATGCCTGCCACCTCAGGTCAAAATTATCCCTCGCCCCCATGCATGACTCCAACTTCCTCAGTACATCATCATTCTCAGCTTTCAACACATTGTATTGTTGCTGCATCTCAGCATTGTCTTCTAGAGCGTTGTTATAAACATCCTCTCTAGCACGAATGCTATCCTCATGTGAGTCTGTGAGTGACTGCAGCTGCAGCTTTAAAGACTCAATCTCCTGCTGTGCTGAATTCTGAATCTCACAACATCTGTCTGTAGCAGTCTGGCACGCCACGATTTCATTATCCAGCTGCTGTGAGAGGTCATCGCCCCTGATCACTTCAAGGTCCAATTTGGCCTTCTGCAAAAGTGTCAATTTGGCCAGGCATTCTGTGCATTTCAGCTTTGTTTTTTTCTGACGTAGCACCATCAGCCAAAACTTTTAAATCTCTCTCCATCTCAGCTTCAGACAGATTCCTCAAATCAGCACCATAGGTTGTGATTGGATCTGTGAGAAACACTAATGCTTCTCCACACAATCCATGGGAACCGTAAGTGGTTTCCTCCGGGTACTCCGGTTTCCTCCCACAGACCAAAAAACATGCTTGTTAGGCTGATTGGTGACTCTAAATTGACCCTAGGTGTGAGTGTGAGAGTGGATGGTTGTTTGGTGTGAGTGAGACAGGTCCCTCTTGTAAATGAGTCCCCGTGACTCAACGAGGCTAGCCTGTATAAATAAAGGTTGAATGAAAAGTGGACCTTGTCCACTGTCTAAATCAGCTGTTGAGGTATCAGGGACCTCATCTGCAGTGCCTGCCATCTTATCTGGAAATTTGTGAAAACAAATTAAAAGATGCTGTGTGTACGACACCTCAAACTGTTCGCTATTTAAAATAAACAGGAAAGCTGAGCTGAGCACAGAATTACAGTAAAAAGTCTTAAAAGTCTGTTAAAGTAAACAGCAGATGGGAGTTGCAAAGCTGAAATTTGTGAAAACAAATAAAAAGATGCTATTTGCCCTACACCAGCAAACTGTTCACTATTTAAAATAAACAGCAACGCTGAAATGTAGAAAGAAATACATGAAAACCGTATTCTTTAAAGTAGCCAGCAGATGGGGGTGCAACGTTGGATATGCTTTTATCACAGCGACTGCAATTTCACTTTCTGACCGCTATAGAGGCGCTGTAGTCACCCGCGAGCAGAGCCTTAGCTCTTAGCTCACGAAAAGCACCCAACAAAACGTACTAAAAGCAACCTTTCAGAAAGAGTTAGAGCCTTTACGTGATGATCGCTAGAACTGCGTTCTTATAAGCGACAACTCGATGTGACTAACACCGTTTAGGACAGGTACTGTGATTTTTAAACTTTATTTTTTTAAAGAAAATAGTCGGTCCCATATACCAGTTGTAGCTTTCGGTGTCACATGACCTGGTCACATGGCAATCGGTAGTCTTACACCAACTGTATCAAAACACCATTTAACATCTCAAAAACACAGCGGTCAACAGGTTTTCAAATATATTAATGGACAAGCAAGCATGAAGCTTGTCCACTCTGGTAACTGAAGCGAAAACAGACGAGGAGCGGGCCGTCCCATCCTGCCTGCGTCACCACTTACAGCATAACCGACTAATCACATCGAAGACAAAACATGTAGTTCATAACCCAAGCGCTCATGGGTAATGTAGTCTTCTATACCTCACGTCCCTCTACGTCACACAAGGTGACGTGCCGTTCAAACGACACGTTCACGGACCCTAAGGTCGGTCGGAATCTAGCGTTGAACGGACTTTTTAACACCCTAAAACACATATAAATGGACTTCGGGACTTCCGGAAGCAAATGGAGTAGACGGTCGCACTGGAGCTCCGCTCCCACGCTAACATCTAAATCCCCGCTCAGAACTCGTTAATAGGATTATTATTTTTGACAAAATAATCTATGAGCGGGAGGATCAACACGTCGAGCCATAAAAAAGTTAGTAAAGATGCCCAAAACTCAGGATAAAAACGCCCCGGTGGCCAAAGCTAACACACGCTCAAACCAAGCTAGCGACAGCACGGCTAACGTGGAAGCTACGAGCGCCGAAGCGAGCACGGACTCAGAAGGAATACTCAAGGCTATCGGTGAATTGAAGACCGTTCTGAAGGGGGACAACGAAAAATTACAACATAACTTCGACCAACTGGGACATGAAATCAACGGTAAGCTGGACAATATTTCCACCGAGGTGCGAGGCCTAGCAGTGCGGGTTGACGAGGCGGAGACCCGCATCAACAAAGTGGAGAACTGGGCTAAAGAAGCGACCGAGGCGCTGTGCCTCTGCCTCGAACAACAGAGGAAAACGCAGCTTAAAGTGCTTGATTTACAGTCCCGCTCCAGAAGAAGCAATTTGCGTGTCTTTGGGGTGCCAGAGGGGCAGGAGGGGGACTCGGCTACACAGTATATTGAGACACTCCTGAGAAGCCAGCTACAGCTACCAGAGGACTTTGATTTAAAAATACAACGTGCTCACCGCACACTGACAAATAAACCCCCACCCAATTCACCACCGAGGGCTTTCATCGTCAACTTTCTGGAATTTTCTACAAAAGAAAAGATTTTAAGAGAAGTGTGGAAAAAAGGCAAACTTCAGGTGGGCGCTTCAAATATTTACTTTGACCATGATTATGCACCTGAGATAGTGAAAAAGCGCAAAGAATATATCGCTATCAAGAAAGTGCTCAAAGCAAAAGGCATCCGCTTCCAAACACCATTTACCAACATGAGGGTCCACTGGGAATCGGGAGCGCGCACATATTCCAGCGCTCGGGAAGTCTACAACGAGATGAAGAAACGTGGAATCCAGGTGGAGGAACCGGCTGCAGCTGATGTCAACACTGGATCGAGGCGCGTCTCCGGGAGCTGCTGGACTGGCAGCCAGCGGGTAACAGTGGCGCAGGAGTGGCGCAGAGAGCGAGGAGCAAGCTGCAGGATTTCCAAAGGAGCTTGTCCCAGTGAAAATAAGTAAAACAACAAGTCACAACTCATCACTACTGTAAGTAGGCTCTGATTTATTACTTCGTGGGAGAGGACACTGTTTATTTTATTTTTACGTTGGACTAATAGGATGGACGTGTTTTTTCCTAAAGACGCTTTCACTGTCCTTTTTGGGCCCTCTCAGCCTGAGAGGTTTAACCCTCGACTTGCCAACGGGGTCACGAGTGAGAAGAGGGAGGCTCTTCTCACCTTGGAAGTCAGTCTGTTATTTTGTATTCTATTTGTGTTCTTTTTGTTGTTCTATTTGTGTTCCTTTTGTGTTTATTACAGTTTGTGTTCTGGGCTCAGGGGTCAAATCAGTCAAGGTAACTCTTTATATTAATGTCATATAATCTAAAAGTCGCTTCCTTGAATGTAAATGGACTGAGTAGTCCAGTGAAAAGAAAAAGGGTCTTAGCTAAGCTGAAAAAAGATGGGGTGAAAATTGCTCTTTTACAAGAAACACATATGTCTAAACAAGAACATGAAAAGTTCAAATCATTTGGTTACTCAAACACATTTTATAGCTCTTGTAGAAACAGTAGAAAGAGGGGGGTTCTCACCCTAATTTCTAACTCACTGAACTTTGAACTGATATCTGAGAAGGGTGACAAAGAGGGTAGGTTTGTTATTATAAAGGGAAGGATTGATAATGTCATTGTTACGATTGTTAATGTATATGTACCTCCAGAGAGTGACAGAACCTTCTTAAAAACGCTCTTTGACACCATTATCTCTTTTAGTGAAGGAGTTCTTATTTGTGCCGGTGACTGGAACACAATCCCTAATTTTACTCTAGATACAACAAGCAATAAAAAGCAAAAAACTAGTAGGTCAAAAGATTTAAATATTCTGATCAGGGAGATGGGAATGTTTGATGTCTGGAGGGACCTTCATATAAAGGAAAGAGAATACACTCACTACTCCTCTACACACAAAGTTCACTCTAGGATCGACCTGTTCCTGATGAACACCATAGATAGATCTAAAGTGAAGGAATGCTTAATTGGAACGCCTGATATCTCTGACCATAATGTTATTTATCTAGCTCAGTGTGTTATTTGTGTTATTGTAAAAATGTAAAAAGTTAAATAGAGTTTAAAAAAAAAAAAAAAAAACACATATAAATATCACAAAACACTGCGGTCAAGCAGTCTTTGATGATATTACATGCATAGAAGCGAAACAAAACAGAAAACTGTTAGAAATGTGTGCACAAGATGAAACCTGACGACCAGAGTCTATCAGAACCAACGATTTTGAACACAACACAAAATGGACCAATCACAGCGCTGTACGCAGCCTCTGCTTTGGTAATGCTAACTTAGCTTACCCCTGGTTCTGGACACTTTTTCACAAAATAAACGTACAATACACCACAGAAAAATTCTGTTAACATGCTAAATCACATAAAGGCAAACCCCCGCGCCTCCCTGAGGAAGACAGCACATCTAACTGTTTAAATCAACGGACTATTCTCGTCAGTCGGAACCGGATTTCTCGTTCGGTCCAAATGCAGAAGCTGAGTGGGTTCTCCCGAACCACAAACAAACCACGTTGTAAAACACGTATAAAGGTACACCGGAGCAGCACAACAATGTGAAAGCAGCAGACAACAGCAATCCGCAATGTAATAAGATGAAGAGTGGTGGATTGGGGTGACACGGCGGTCACCGCAATGAAAATGTATGCAGCTTTGCGACACGGTATGAAACGTCTCACAAACACAGACACAAATTCATCACCAGTAGCTTCAAACAGGCGTTTAAAATTGAAACAAAAATAATTCCAACATGAAAAGAACCAGACAATGCAACAAAGCAATTCCCGGACACTCACCAGCCAGAATTATCTTACCAAGTCCACAAACAAGGATAAAACTATGCCAACAAACTGTCACAAAAGACTACAAAAACAATTCAATAACCGTCTAGGGACACGGACGAGCCACCAAATGTAAGAGATAAACACTTAACTGTGTCATCAATATGTAAGGGCTAATTGCTAATACTTGTCAGTTTGCTGACCAGTAGAATATTCCTAAAGAAGTTGGAGCAGATTTGATCTGACCCAAATTCATTCGCGAGTTCTCCCTTTTTCAGGATTAAATTATTTAACTGTGACTAGACAAAATGTAATTTCACGAGAGACGTCAACTTATGTTGATCCACCAAAGATGAACCTTTTATTGAGACAATCATAAAAGTACATTACACATTTGTATCGAGATTAGCTCTGATTTAATAACTATTGTAGACAAGAATTCAAATTGAAAACAAACAGACAAGTTATGTTTAACTCCCTGTTGGCACATTTACTTAAAAGTTTAATGGTTTAAGAAAATAAGAATAAGGAGGAAAGATTAGAATGAAAGCTAAGTTTAACAGAAGTTAATTATTTTAAAATGCGACAGGGTGACACTTTTCCCAACCAAGTCCGGTTGGACTCCTCGCACGTCAGCATACAATCAACGACTCTTTACCTGGTGACGATACATCTCTGGAGATAAGAGCTGAGAAGTTGTGGACATTTAATGGACTGTGTTGTCCAGTTGAAGTCCAGTTGAAACTTCTCACGCGTGTGTGCTGATTCAACGATACGAGCAAGAGCGCATATCCCGGTAGGAACAAGGCCAAGTCCTGGTTGGCTTACAAATAAAACTTTCAGAAAACAAATTCTTTCAAACAGAAATGAGTGAGTTACAGCGATGCTCTGTTGTAACTCTGGCTGAGAAAACGTAGGTCTAATTGACAAATGACCACAACGTTCAACAATTTTCCAGAGGAGAACCGAGTTGTTCAGATCAGTTCTCTCTTTCACACTAACACTCTACAGGAAGTAATAGTTTTATAAGGAGGGCGGGGTCTGCCCACTTCCTGAATGGTTATTGGCTGGTTTAACAAAATAAATTGTAGGGATATTGCAGCGGTCAGTTTTGCTGACCGTACAATATTCCAGATGATAGATTGATCGATCAGGTTTTCACCTGACAAACTTATCTTCAATATTCACGAGTTCTCTCTTTTTAGATTAATACCTATAATTCTGTGCCTTGGAGGTGAGAATGTAAAGACATGAAACGTCAATTTATGAACTGAATCATTTAATTAACAAATCATTAAATTACACCACACATCTGTACATGTTTGGATCGATCGAATTTCCTATAACTAACTATCGACAGATTTAAATTTTGAACAACAGACAAGTAAAAGATGACATTACTTCTTCTGCAGGTACTCTTAACTTAGTTTGTTGCTGACAACAGATATAAAGTTTAAAGGGAAGTTTTTAGCATAAGAAGGAGGAAAGGTGGAAAAGAAGGGGTGAACTATCTTGAATGTTTATAACCAGAACATGACACGTTCCCCGTGCGATCTCCAGCTGGACGTACCGTATGTCCGGTGTGTAAACAATCAGCGACTCGTTACCTTTTGACGGTCTACCAAGAATGGATCGATCCTTGAAGTCCGGAGAGGTCAGTCTGTTTAGATTGTAGCTTCTCACGTCCGCCTTTGACCCACTGAAGTAACGGCAGTCTGGTTGATGTTTCAAGAGTAAAAGTGTTCTTGGATGTGAACACTCATTGTGGTCGGAGCTTAGAAGCTCAGGTGAGTTAACAGCAGTCTTGCTATTAATTCGGCTGTTGAACTGGACCGTTGACGCTTGGTCCAAGTTCTCAGCTTCAAAGAGAAAGTCCATTCATGTCAACTTTCTTCCAGCAACTACTCGAGAGAGAAGTAAGATGTGAAGGTTTTAACTGAGACGTGACCCAGAAAATGTGTTGTTTTCTGATTGGCCGAATGGCATCATAAGTTGATGTGAGGATGACATCAACACGTTGAAAGGGGGTCAAAAGATTAGTTTGTCAGAAAGATAAAGTGTTAGTTTCAGATGTCAGCATTTTATGATAAAACTGATTCCTTTGCTTTAACACTTTAACAAAATACTGTTGGTTTGATTAAAAACAACGTCATTAAGCATCACATATGGGACCTATTAATGATAATAGCAAAAACAGATATTATTAATCTTGATTATTTAAGGACAAAAACGAAATGTCTCTTGTTGTCCTGTTTTCAAACTAAATGAAAAAGATAAAGTGTTCCTTTTATCTTCCCATGCAAGTTCGAGAGGAGCAATCCTTCATGTACCACATTTTGAGGAAATGTCCAGTTTGAATTAAATAGTCCTTGACTATCAAACATTAAATGCACTAATGATTGTACAAATAACACGTTATTCATTGATGACATTTGAATTAACACAAATTAAAAGAAGTCTCTGGATGACTTAATTTATGATGTTTGATTCAAATTAAAATAATAAAAGTATTATTGTCCCTTCAGGAATAACTCCCAAAAAGTTCATTACTGAGAACGATCAGAGACGTGCTTCAAACTCAAGGTTGTATCACTACAAAATGAATTTACTCAGTATTTCTCAGAGTTGGAAAACTCTGAAGGACACCAACGTATTGTTTATGCCCGTGGCCAGATGGAGCTTGTTCATACAGAGAATATTATGGCTAACTGACAGACAAAGCAGAGAAGGAAGTTAACAGTTTTACCCTGAACTGTGCCATGATATATTAAAACATCCTGTACTACAGAATAACAGCATGAGAGTGACCCTCATGTTAATACCAGATCATCATTAAATGACAAAAATATACTGTTGATCAATTCTGAATTAACACACATTAAAAGAAAGTTATTTCTGATTGATTGGTGTCCATTAATTCAAAATAATTGTAACAAAATAGTGTCCACTTGTCTTCTTCAGAGCTCAAGAAAAGTATAACACTCAGAGTTTCAGAGAGATGTGAAGAGGTTTAAATCCAGTAAAGGACATGAGAGTGCTGTATTACTACAAAACATTAAAGATAGTTCACCCCCTCTTTTCCACCTTTCCTCCTTCTTATGCTAAAAACTTCCCTTTAAACTTTATATCTGTTGTCAGCAACAAACTAAGTTAAGAGTACCTACAGAAGAAGTAATGTCATCTTTTACTTGTCTGTTGTTCAAAATTTAAATCTGTCGATAGTTAAGGTATAAGAAATTGATCAAGAACCAATTCTCATGAAATGTTGATGTAATTTAACGATTCTGTCATTAAATGATTCATCTCCTGGTGAATCAACATAATAACGTTTCCTGTCAAGTTATATCTCGCCTGGTCACACAAGTTCATGTTTAAATCCTGAAAAAAGAGAACTCGTTTAATATTGATGATAAGTTGTGTCAGATAAAAATCTACTCAATTTCTTGTCTGGAATATTGTAGTCAGTAAAACTGACCGGTGCAATATCTCTACATAATGATGGCCCGTACATGTTTAATTACAATAATGATGACCCGTACATGTTTAATTACAATAATGGTGGCTCGTAAAGGTCTTTAAATAGGGTTTAAATTGATTTGTAGTCTATTGTTATGGCATCTTGGCATAACTTTTATCCAATTTTAAACTCTGAAAGATAGTTTGGCTGGAAAAGTGAACGGAAGTTACTAGAAATTGCATTGTCTGTCTCATTTTAAGGTTGAAACTATCGTTTGTTCAATTTTTAAACGTCTTGTGAAGTTGCTACTGATGAAATTGTCACTCTGTTTGAGACGTTGATGATGTGTCATAGCTACAAATGCAGTTTTTCACTGTGGATGACCTCTGTGTCACCCTCAGAAGCTCTTCCTGTTTTTATTACATCTGCAGATTGCTGTTGTGTGCTTTTTTCACATTTTACAGCAGAATCAAGGTGCATATTGCTGTTTGAAACGTTGACAAATAGTGGTTGGTGTTACCCATTTTGTTCAGCGAAGTAGACCGAACCGAACCTCTAAGACGCACGGTTCCAAAGAGTCCGTTGTGTTCAACAGTTAAAGTGCTGTCAATACTGAGAAGAGACTCAGGTACCTGTCTGGATGTGGATCGATACGTTAACAGTAATTTATGTGTTGTTATAAGCGTTTATCAAGTTGAAAAGAGACCGGAAATTGGTGAAAAGCTAGTGCTAATATTACATGACTACGGCTACGTGGCTAAAGATAAGAAGTTTTGGTTCGTTGCTGTTCGTCAGATTCCATTTTGTGCACACAGTTCTGATGGATTGTCTGGCTTGTTTTGTTCCTATGCATAAAATATCATCAGAAACTGCTTAATTGCGACATTTTGTGATATTCTAAAAGTGTTTAGAGCGATTAAAATGTCAGGTCGATCACCAAGTCCGACTGTACGTAAAGGTCCGTGAACGCACAATCTGGAAAAACACGTCAACTTCCGTTGACGTGACCCGGATGTGAAAAACGATAGTAAAATTTTTTAATTTAAAAATTCACAGAACCTGTTTCAAAAGTGTTGAACACAGAGATTTGTCTCTTGACAAAATCCGGTTTCAAGCGATTATCACGTCCTGGCTTGAAACTTATTCCAAAGTTGATTTTTAACCAATTTAGTTCGAAGCTAAAAAGCTTACGGGTATAAACGGGAGTCAACGCGGCCTTATAGCCCAGAGCATCCCTAGTGGCCAGGAAGAGTAATTACAGTCACATTGTGGTAAATTTAAGCTTTAAAAAAACTGCAATCTCCTAGTTAAAATAAAGAGAACAGGAAACATTTACACAGAATAGATGCTAAAACCTCTGCAATTAATTTAAAACATCTTTTAAAGTTATTCTGTGCACTCCAGTTTATTTTAAATAAAAAGTTAAAAATAACAAACAGAAAGCATCTTTTGATTTGATTGTTTCAACAAAAAATAAATAAAACAAAGATGGCAGAACAAATTTGGAAATGTCACAGAACAAAATATGAATAAAAATCACAGATTTTTATTTGGAATGACATCTGTAATGTTATGCTGAGCACACAAAAACTCCAGTTTATTTTAAATAAAAAAAATGTTAAAAATAATAAACAGAAAGATTATTTTTCTCTCCTGCTAACTGTCAAATACAGTAAAACAGTTTCACTGAAACTGAAAAACATTCTTTTAAGGCATGATGGAACAGCATCCTGGGAACATTTTAGTGTGAATATTGCATTTATTTCAAATCTTTTAAAAAGCGTTTGAGTAAGTAAAACAGAAATCATGCTTAGGTTAGTTAGTAACTGTTGTTAAAAAATAATTTATATTTAAAGTTAACACTGCAAGAGTGCATTTAACTTTTTCAAGTTCATTAAGGGTAAAGCCTGGAAGGAAAGTACCTATGAATAATGATACTTATTACACAGTCAAACACTTAAACCAGATAGCTGGTTGGTTTGATTGACTCACCGTTAAACTGAAAGAAAATATTTATCTGCACACATTAAATTAAGAACCGTCTTATTGATTTTTCACAAAAATCAAAACAAAGATGGAAGTTCAAAAAGGTGCGCGTCCAAGGTGTAGAAAGTATGGGCATCTAGTTGACTCATACAACAAAGGGTCCCAACAGGTACCCACAAGCCAAGGACCTGCTCCCCCTGCACCTCGTACAGAGAAAGAATCTGTCTCAAAGCATAATGGCTACTCAGCTGCAGAGAATGTCTTTCAAAAATCAGGTAAACTTCCAAAAATTATGAAGCATGGGTACCTATATCCATTCAACAATGGGCGGTCCCAGCAGGTACCCCCAAACCAAGGATCTGCTTCTCTAGTACCTCGAACGGAACAGTCCGAAGTGGCAGAAACTCCAACTAAGCATGGTGGATCCCTAGCTGCAAATCACATCTCGTGCTAGGTATTATGAACATGGAGACAAGCCAAGCAGATTATTAGCTCATCAATTGCGCCGCCAAGCAGCTTCACGTTCAATATGTCGTATTACAGACGGCTCGGGGGTCCAGCAGGAGGACATGCAAACTATTAATTTGGTTTTTTCATCATTTTATGAGTCCCTGTATAAATCTGAACTTCCAACAGATCTGACTGATATGCATAAGTTCCTGGATGAGCTTCAGTTTCCTTCTTTACACCCAGAATTGATTGATCATCTAGAATCTGGTCTGACTATCCAGGAGTTAAATACCTCTTTACAAAATATGCAAAATAATAAAGCTCCGGGACCTGATGGATTCCCATCTGAGTTTTTTAAAGTATTTCAAGCTAAACTTATTCCATTGCTTTATTCTGTCTATGTTGAGTCTCTGTTACTCGGTTCACTTCCCCCTTCACTAAGGCAAGCTTCTATCAGCGTTCTCTTAAAGAAAGACAAGGATCCTGATCTCTGTACCTCCTACCGGCCAATATCTTTAATGAATGTTGACACAAAGATTCTTGCAAAGGCCCTGGCTCAAAGACTTGAACGAGTTCTCCCAACAATTATCTCCAGGGAGCAAACTGGCTTCATAAAGGGACGTCAACTTTATTACAATGTTCGCACATTGTTGAATGTTATTTATTCGAGGGGGACTTCACTAGCGCCTGAGGTTGTCATAACAATTGATGCTGAGAAGGCATTCGATCGGGTTGAATGGAGTTATTTGTTTGTCGTTTTGGAAAAATTTGGATTTGGTAAAAACTTTATATCGTGGATACGCCTTCTTTACACTTTGCCCTGTGCCAGTATTATTACCAATAATAACAGATCCGGATATTTTCTTTTAAATAGAGGATGCAGACAAGGTTGCCCCCTATCGCCCCTTTTGTTTGCACTTGCAATAGAGCCTTTGAGTATTTTTTTGAGATCCTCTCCAAGTGTTAATGGAATCATCAGGAGCCATACAGAAATAAGATTGTCATTATATGCAGACGATTTGCTTCTATATGTTACTGATCCAATAAGAACTTGTCCCGTCTGTTCTTACAGATATCTGGGCGTCCACCTAGATAATCTGTTCAAGTGGGAAATTCATGTTAACATGTTGTGCTCCCGTCTACAGCAGAGACTGTACTTTTTACGCAGACTCAGAGTCTTTGGGGTTAACAAGAAGCTCATGTTTTTATTCTATCAGGCCGTACTGGAAAGCATCATCAGGTTTGGGATGTCAGCGTGGTATGGCAATCTTTCTGTGCAACTTAAATCTAAACTTCATCGTATGGTACAAACTGCAATGAAGGTGATAGGAAGAACTGATAACTTCTCCCTGCAGTCTATCTATGATGAGTCTGTCCTCAGACTAGCACGGAGGGTACTGTCTGACCCCGCTCACATCCTGAACTCACAATACGAACTGTTACCATCTGGCAAACGGTTTAGAGTCCCTGCTTTTAGACTTAACCGATTTAAAAATTCTTTTATCCCCACATCGATCAGATTGTTAAATAAAGTAGGTATATAGTAAGTTTTCCATGATGCTGCTGATGCTCTGGTCTGATTGTTGTTTCATTTACTGCTGGATGTATGTGGGAATGTGCAAAATGTGTTTTTATTGAGCATTGAATGGTCTTATTGAGCAATGTGTGTTTTTAAAAGCAATGTGTTTTTAACTGAGCAATAGGTTTTTATTTTATATGCTTTTAAATTGTTTTGTGTTCATGTGACTGTATTGTTGGTAGAAGTGTTGTTTGGCGTACGATGTCCAAGACAAATTTCCCCTTGGGGACAATAAAGTATATATCTATCTATCTATCTATCTAATTGTGAAATTTTTTCACAGATTCGCCCATTTTTCAGGGTATAAAGTTAATGTCATCAAGAGTGAATGCTATCCTGTTAACCACTTGGCCCTACAACTCTCCCAATCGGATGTCCCTTTTAAGCTATGCCCTTCAGGTTTTCGATATCTTGGGGTCAACATAACCAGATCTTTTAAGTCTCTGTACTCTAAAAATTTTCTTTCACTTTTGGTGGACATCAAAAAAGACTTTCAAAAATGGGAATCCCTCCCACTCTCTTTGATAGGGAGAATAAGTACTGTTAAAATGAACATCCTGCCAAAATTTTTGTTTCTTTTTATATGTCTACCTGTATTTTTACCAAAAAGTTTTTTTAATTCTTTAGATTCAGCTATTGGTAATTTTTTGTGGAACGGCAAAACACCCAGAGTAAGACAAAAAACACTTCAGAACTGTAAGTTTCATGGTGGTCTTTGCTTACCAAATTTTCGATTTTATTACTGGGCAGCTAATATTAACAAAATTGCTTTCTGGTCTAATCCCGTTGATATAACCTGGTGTGAATTAGAAATATATTCATGTCCCTCAGCTTCACTTTCAGCTTTGCTTACAGGTCCAACTTCTGTGAATCCCTCTGGCCAAACTACCAACCCCATAGTTGTAGATACATTCCGGATATGGTTTCAGTTTAGGAAACAGTTTAAATTTACAGACCCCATAGTCTTGACCCCAATTTTAAAAAACCCATTGTTTAAACCTGCTCTTACTGATCCAACATTCTCCTTATGGCAGAATAAAGGACTAAAATGTTTCAAAGATTTATTTAGAGAAGGGTTGTTTTGCTCTTTCACTGATTTAGCTTCTAAATTTCATCTCCCACCCTCTCATTTGTTTAGATATTTTCAGATAAGAGCTTGTGCAAAATCCTTATTTCCTAATTTTCCTCATCTGCCTCCTGAACAGCCGTGGAGCGAATTTATACAACTTAACCCATTGCAAGGGTCCTTAATTTCAAAGATTTATAATTCTATTCAATCATATGATGTGTTTTTAACCACAAGCACTAAGAGAGCTTGGGAGCAGGAATTGGGGCTAGTTTTTGATGATCACTGGTGGGAGAAAGCTCTGATGGCTATTCATAATACCTCTATATGTGCCCGCCTGAGTCTGATACAGTTCAAAGTAATATTCAGATGTCATTACTCAAAATCTAGACTGGCACGGATCTACCCTAATGTAATAGATGTTTGTGACCGCTGTGGAGGCTCGCCCTGCAATCTTACACATATGTTTTTTTCGTGCTCAGCCCTTGTGAACTTCTGGCAAATTTATTTTCATACCATATCGATTGTACTTTCGAAAACTATTGACATCTCGGCTTATACTGTCATATTCGGTCTCCCGGAGCAATATAGTCAATACTCCACAAGAGAGTTGAAGGTGATAGCTTTTACTTCCTTGATCGCTAGGCGTCACCTTCTTTGTAATTGGAAATCAACTAAAACTCCATCCAGCACAATGTGGATAAATGAGGTCATGTCCTTTTTGAAAGTGGAGAAAATTAGATATACTAAATCTGGAAATTTGAACAAATTCTACTCTATCTGGCAGCCTTTTATGGAATTTGTTGCTTTAATGTAGAAATACAAATTCCCCTGCACACCTAGGTTTCTTTTTTATTTATTTATTTATTTTTTATTTTATTATTTTTTACTTAAAAGTTATTTCAATTTATTTATTTTTATTGTTTTATATTTTATTTACTACTACCTTCACTTTACTGTGTTTCACTATTGGAGGTGTTCTGTATGTGTTTGGTGTTCCTGGGGAAAAAAAAGGCATGTTAGAGTCAAAGGTGTGAATAGTTTGGTTATCTTCAACACTTTTATACCCTCAAATTTGTAAATACCTTTGTTCTATACGGTGGCCGAGGGGTGCAAACGCGCTGCAAAAAGAAAACATCGCTCCAAAAGTTGAAACACACATCAAAATGAAAACAACAGCGTTACAAAAGTTGAAACACGCATCAAAATGAAAACAGCAGCGTTCCAAAAGTTGAAACACGCAACAAAATGAAAACAGCGCTCCAACAGATGAGGCGCCATAAGGCGCACTGCAAAAGATAAGTCGCGCTCCCAAAAGAGGACGACCTGCAAATACAGAACGAGCTGCAAATAGAAAAGCTACAACGGAAGTGCTCCAGACCACTAGGGGCAGTCGAACAAAGAACAAATCATAAGCATATTATAGTTTTCGGAATGGCAATAGTTATTTGTGTATTTTAACTTATTTATTACTGAAGAATATTTTACACATCGAAACTATCTCGTTGTATTTGTTTTAATACTGTGCGATAGAGAGGCAATGTATTGATGCTCGGTTGGCTTAGTGGTCTAACACATTGCCTCGAATGTGGGAGACCTGGGTTCGATTCCCGGTCTCGGAAATTTTTGTGGTATTAATTTCTTTTTTTTTTTTAAAGCCTTTTGTTTTGGATAAATCGGGTGGAATAGATAAATACATCTACATGTTTATTCTTTGTTGTTGCTTGGTTTATGTTGGTGGCTAGAGTTTTAGTTTGTTTTAGGCAGCAGGCGTGGGGAGGAGGTTGGGGGTTGTCACGCCTCCTCCAGCAACAACCTAAAACAAGCTAAAAGTCTTGCCAACAACATAAACCAAGCAACAACAAATAATAAACATGTAGATGTATTTATCTATTCCATCCGATTTATCCAAAACAAAAGGCTTAAAAAAAAAATTAATACCACAAAAATTTCCGAGACCGGGAATCGAACCCAGATCTCCCACATTCGAGGCAATGTGTTAGACCACTAAGCCAACCAAGCATCAATACGTTACCCCTCTATCGCACAGTATTAAAACAAATACAATGGGATAGTTTCGATGTGTAAAACATTCTTCAGTAATAAATAAGTTAAAATACACAAATAACTATTGCCATTCCGAAAACTATAATATGCTTATGATTTGTTCTTTGTTCGACTGCCCCTAGTGGTCTGGAGCACTTCCGTTGTGGCTTTTCTATTTGCAGCTCGTTCTGTCTCCAAGTAGACCTTCTCTCTGTATTTGCAGGTCGTCCCCTTTTGGGAGCGCGACTTATCTTTTGCAGTGCGCCTCATCTGTTGGAGCGCTGTTTTCATTTTGATGAGTGTTTCAACTTTTGGAACGCTGTTGTTTTCATTTTGATGCGTGTTTCAACTTTTGGAACGCTGTTGTTTTCATTTTGATGCGTGTTTCAACTTTTGGAACGCTGCTGTTTTCATTTTGATGCGTGTTTCAACTTTTGGAACGCCGTTTTCTTTTTGCAGTGTGCTGTTCTGTTTTTGCTGCGCGTTTGCACCCCTCGGCCACCGTAGTTCTATATGCAAAATATCAATAAAAATATGTGAAATAAAAAGAAAAAGATGTAGAGATCCAAGGATCCCACAGCGATGATGCTGACAGTCCGGAAAATGACAGTCGACGAGATGTTGACAGTCAACAGGACATTGTCTTTACAGATTTCGAGGACCCCTCATCAGACGAAGGGGGGAAACACTTGCACACCAACAACAGTGACCCGTCGCAGTCTAAACAGTCAGACACACCTTCGACTGGGCCGACAGTTGTGACACACCAGAATTACACAGAAAGAGGTCAACGTAAGAAGAAACGTTGGCCGAATCCTAAAAGGTTCCTGTGTACTGTCTACTATAAGCTGCGCAAACAGCTTAAACTAAACAGTGGCAATCTAACTCGTGCCCATGAATGGACGTCCTCACCTGTGTTCTTGGTCCCCCACGACCTCAGGGGGGTGATGTTAGGTCATGCCCAAGATCTAAGAGTTCAATAACCCCACAAATGACAAAGATCTCACAAACTCACAGACTTCATAGGAAAATAAGGTCGTCCAAGCACAAGATAGTAAATAAACTAAACAGTTTAAATTATATTAGTTGCGAAAAGAAACTGTTCCAACTAGAACTTAGAAACGCTAAGTCTAAAAAACCCACAACAAAAAACTAACCTTAACAACCGTTTAAATCTGCAGGATTTAATTGACATCGGTTATAAAGATAATACCTGTTTTCTTGTGTGTAGCACGTTGGAATCTGACGACAGGAGTGAGTTGAAGCAGTGAAACTTTGTTTTCTAGTTGCTTAATTGCTACTTTTGTTGTTATTGAAGTTTGGTAATGTTTTCTGGACACTCCCAGCCAAAAGAGGTTTTGCATTAATGTTAGTTGAAAACTTAAGTGGATTTAACTATGCCAACATGCTGTTCATTTTGTTAAAAACTTCAATCTTTGAAGAGTCATTGTAGATTAATGCTAGTTTAGATACTATAATCTACACTGATCTCACATTCTTTCAGGTAGAATACTCGGTCGATTCTATTCTAAGATTATCTAATCATTTTTAATGAGTCTCGCCATAGGCTTCTAAATTTTATAGGGAACACCAAATCCTAAGTTTTCGTCAAAAAGGACAACAGACATTTAAACCAAACTATATTTTCTTTTTCTATTTTAATTCAACTTTAAACTAGGTTTTGAATGGAGGACTGATTTGGATGAAGAGTTCTTCGTTACAGAAGCCCTCCTGAACCTTCTATAGATGTAAATCCCTATATCTAACTTTTACTACATGGATCCACCCCTAACTTGATTGTTATAGCTAATCTAAATCATGATAGCTTACATACCAGGTGCATATAGGTAAGGCTTAATGTAAAATCCCAATCATAAGCCCACCTAAATCCACATAATTACATGACACATAGAACCAGAGTGGCACCGACTGGAAACTGAAAGTTATGCACCATAAATCATGTTCCCTGAAGGAAGGGAACGAGGTGCAACATATCACTATGGGAAATTGTGCCCGCGCAGTTTTACCTGAAGGAATACAATCACGCCTTTACGGCAGGGGCGTCAGCGCTGCGCCAGATGCCACGCCCTCTGGGTACTTAAACCGCTGATGCCCATCCATCGATCTCCAGAATGCACTTCACCGACCTTTCAGCATTGAAAGGACCAGGTATGTTGCACCTCGTTCCGTTCCTTCAGGGAACATGAATGCATGGTGCATAACTTTCAGTTCCCTTATCAGTCTTGTCATTTGGTGCAACATATCACTATGGGAACGTAATTCATTCATGCCCTTGAAATGCTCAGTAAAATGCATCCTAGTGTGAACGTCCGCCTTTATCCAATAGGCATCTCAAGGTCGCTTTCTACTGTGTGTTAGAAAGGACAGCCTGAGTGACATCACACGCAGTAACATCCAAACTGTAATGCTTTGCAAACGTGTTCATTGAACTCCAGTTCGCAGTAGCACAGATGTCTGCAACTGGTACACCCTTGAACAGTGACCATGAGGTGGCCAAGCCCCGAGTAGAGTGGGCACGCACTCCAGAGGGTACTTGTTGACCTTTGCTACTGTACGCCCTTTTAATGGCCTCAGTCACCCAATGTGAGAGGTGCTGTTTTGATAGGGCCTTACCTGTAGCTGGTGCAGCAAAGCACACAAACAGTTGATTTGTTTTTCTCCATTCGGCTGTTCTCTGCATGTAAGTGCTTAAAGCTCTCACGGGGCAGAGAGCCTTCAGCCTTTCCTGTTCCTGAGTGAGGATAAGAGCAGGTGAAAAAGAAGAGAGGTCAAAGTCCAGACTTCTGGGGTTTAAAGTCAAAACTTTGGGAATATATGCAGGATTAGGCCTTATGGTGACCTTTGACCCATCAGGGACAAACCTGGTGCACATTGGATGTACGGACAAAGCGTGGAGGTCACCCACACGTTTTGCCGAGCAAAGAGCCAGGAGAAGAGCAGTCTTATAAGATAATAAGTCTATCTTAATGTCGCTCAGTGGTTCGAATGGAGGATCACAGAGAGCCCCCAAGACCATGCTAAGATCCCATCCAGGTGTCAAAATCCTGCTGGGAGACCTCCTCCTTAGCACGGCCTTCATAAATCTTATTATGAGCGGATACGCGCCAGGTGTCCTGCTTCCCCAGCCTTCGTGACAAGCTGAAATTGCAGATAGGAACACCTCAATCGTTGAGAAAGAGAGACCTTTCTCCAGTAAGTCCTAAAGAAAGGTGAGGAGCTGAGTCAGGTCACATGAATAAGAAATAATATTTATTTCTGTGTACCAAGCTTCAAAAATATGCCATTTCCATGCATAGAGAGACTGTGTTGACATAGCACGTGTATTTTGAATTGTTTTTACCACATTCTCTGGCAGGCCTAAGGCCATCAGTCTGTTCTTCTCCGCCACCAAGCTAAAATTAGCCGTAGTTCTCAGCCTAATTGGCGAAACTTCTGGTGACGTAGACGGTCCCTGGAGAGGAGCAGGTGGGGGAACCAGCACTCCCTCAGAGACCCTGATTTCAGTGGTCCTTTGAAGGTCAACCAGGTTAGGAAGAGGACCTTCCCACAGACGTACCTCCATATTATTCTGACCAAGAGTGTTTGGAAGCAGAGACAATCTGCTGTCATTATTAGATAAAGGCTGAACAGAGTGTCTACTTTTCCTCCTTTTGTTGAGGGTCATGGGTCGGGGGGGATGCACATTTGGTAAACGAGCAGATCTCCTGACTCCAGCTCATTCCCTGTTTGAGTCAGCACAGTGAGCGCGGTCACACGCTACAGAATCACTGTTTGAGCATGACGCGTCGTCCATTGAAAACATTTTTTTTTTAAATTCATTTTACATTTGTTAAAAGAAAAAAAACATTCTTACATGTAATATTTAAAACAAGAGAAAACATAAAATGAAAGGTGGCAGGAAGAAGAAAAAATCTTATTTTACCTGCCCCTTTTTTCCAAAAACAAAAAACAAAATCAATACAAACAATTCACTCCAACAATAGTCATCACTAAGCAATCGAACCAAAAGAGAAACTCATTTCAATTTTAACATTTTCATGTACAATAAACAATTGAAAGAAATTTTTAGTATTTTGTTAACAATTTAGTTTTAATCATTTTTTTAAACACAAGCACTGATTTTGCAGATTTAACTTCATTTCCTAAACCATTCCACAAATCAAACAATGGGACAACTTCAGAATTAGAATGAATGTGTGACACTGGTGTTGGCCTGCGGGCATCTGTCACGGCCCCCCGTCCCTTACTGGCGTTCGATGAATGAGTGGCCAGGAAGCTGGGTCATCAGATTCTGTTGGCGCGCACCCCTGGAGCGCGGACGTGTC
This sequence comes from Garcialebias charrua, assembly GCA_038048925.1. Lineage (NCBI taxonomy): Eukaryota > Metazoa > Chordata > Actinopteri > Cyprinodontiformes > Rivulidae > Garcialebias > Garcialebias charrua. Next base: position 9,975 of record JBBPBX010011073.1, on the reverse strand, counting down.
ACGGGTTTGGTTGATTTGTGTATTCCTGAGTCTGTGGTTTAGAATGGAGCGGGGGTGGAACACGTGACACCGCTCACCTGCCTCTGTGAGGAGGCACGGGCTTGTTCGCAGGCGCCTCTGTGCTTGTCTGTTGCAGATAGAGCAGAGGCGCCCTGCTGGGGTTTATCAATTAGGCTAACACCCCATGAGCCATAAGGGAGGGGGGGAAGATGGCCCCCGCCCTTTATGTCGGCTGGGAGAACAGAGGGGACTGTTCTGCTGATGTTACTGTGTTTGTTTTTGTTTTGTTTTTTTGTGAGTCAAGAAAACATAGTTTTTTTTTTACTTTATTCGTGCTTATGTGTAACGACTAGGGGTGTAACGGTACGCTAAAATCACATTTCGGTTCGGTTCAATTACAAGGAGGGCTCGGTTCGGTTTATTTTCGGTTTATTTTCGGTACAAAAAAAAAAGACAAAATAAAGACTTACAAAATGTTTATTTTGAAAATATGCCAAAAATATGTTTGTATTGTATTGTAGTAATAAATAAAAGTGACCCATTTGGATGATATTTTAAATAAACAGCACTCTACAATAAATAAATTATATTAAAAATAATAAAAATCTTAATGAATACAATAACAGTCAGAACCAGAACAATAAGCAGCAACAGACTGTTTACAATCTTAACTAATAAAGTTTTTGTCCAGTAGCACCAGTGTGGCTGTATTTGTCCTCATTACTCACAACCTCTTCTTGGTGGGACTGGTCCTGGAACAGTTCCAGAGTTCAATTCAGTCATCACACACTTCTTAGCTGCAGCAGGTGATCTCTGGTGGATTTCCCTGAAGTGGAAGGAGAGCAGCTACCTCTGTAACTGGAAATACTGGAAATAAAACACAGAGGTAAAAAAATAAGTTAATAAGATTATAATTTTAAATAATAATAAATTATAAATAATAATTATAATAAAATAACAATACCTCTTGAACGGTTGAATATCTCACTCATCATCAGGGCAGGGTTTAAATCAGCTCCAGGACTTGTTGACCATCAGTTTTAGTTTTTTCATAAAGAGCTGAACTTTTTGACTTAAGTGTTGACGTGATGGATGTCTCATAGCAAGGATCAACTGTGCATTAAAAACTTTCAGACTTAGATTCAGAGCTTTAAAAACTCATACAGTTTGTGTTATTGATCTGGACCCATCTAAATTACCTGATGAAGTTGTTTAAATGCAGCTGTGTTGTTAGCGCACTTTGTAGAAGTTGTTTAAATGCAGCTGTGTGGTTAGCGTACTTTGTAACAGCTCGTTCACGTTCTGATGACGTAGTTTCCAGCGCGTTCACGTTAGACGTGTTGCTGCTGCAGATCCAGTCTTCATGAAAAAACGTCCACACACACAGCTTTGTGCGCTCGTCTTTTAACAAGAAAACCATAACGTTAACAAACAGGAAACCGCAGCGAGAAGCTAACGGCTAATGCTGCGCGTGCTGCGAGATAATAGCTCCGTGCTGAAACGCGCCCAGGAAATTTTGTTCCGCGGCGCACATATTAACATTCAATGAGTGAAAAAATAACCGTTTCGGTACAGCACGTTCGGTTCGGTCCACCTCCGTACCTTTTCGGTTCGGTACACCAACTACAACCGTTACATGCCTAGTAACGACATATTTGGCTTTATGTCACTCACAGCAGAAAGAACATGATTTGTGTCTAAAACCGAATCACCAGCTTTTTGTACTGTGCTACAAACAAAGTCTGGATGTGAAAAGATCATTTCCCGTACCGTGTGGACAGGTGATCATGTAAAGTTATGAAACGGACCTGGTTCATCAGGCACGCTTCTGTTTGGTGTCCCGGTTTGCCGAGGAGGTTCTGTACCGGTCCGCCTGGCGGGGAACAAATCTGTTCTTACTCCAGGCGTGTTCAGTCTGAGGTGGAGCCGGCGGTGGTCTCTGCCTGTGCTCGACCTCGTACGCCGGCCGCTTTTGTGGTGGGGCACATGTGGCTGAGTGGTGTTGAGGCTGTGGGGCTCTGCTCCCAGCTGATTCCCTGGGGGGGCGAAGGTTCTCCTGGGGATGCCCACCCGGAGAGCTTCAGCCTGTTTGCGCCTCTGGTCCAACCTGGTCTGAATTCGATCAAGCGCTTTTCCAAAAAGCCCCGTCGGTTCTATTGAATGGTGGAGAAAATGAATTTTCTGTCCCTCCGGAAGGTCAGTCAGGGTCATCCACAGATGGTGTGTTGCGATGACCACTTCAGCCATTCCCTTGCCCTGAGCGACAGCTGTTGTCCCCATCATGCGGAGCACAAAGTCTGTTGCCCTGCGTGCTTCATCCAGTAGCTCGGCGGCAGCTTGCTTGTCTGTCGTTACCTGGAGCTCTTGTAGATTTTAAGCCAGGTAAGCCTGCATCATTGCAGATGTGTTCATTGCACGCGCGCTGCAAGGCCCTGAGCCCTGTAGCACTTCTCGAGCAGAGAAGCCAAGGCTTGACAGACTTTGCTGGGGAGAGTTGGTGGTGTCCCGGATGACTTAGGAGCCAGATGAGATGCCAACGTGTCCTCAATTTGAGGCACGTTGGCTATTCCCACCTCATCCATCCCGTCCACGTCGAGAAACTGTGAGAGCGGCAACAGCATGGGTGCCCTGGGCTGAGACCATGTGCGAGTCAGCTCTGTGAGGAAGTCCGGGAAGACGGGCACCCTTTGCCTCGTGACGGCCTGCTGCTTTGAATAAAAATAATTTCCTGCCAACCTCGTGACTTGTTGACGAGGTGGAGGCTCCGGCCATGAGATCTGCAGTACGTCCGTTGCTCTGTGACACAAGTCGAACAGAGCAGGGATATAAAAGTCGGTTTCAGGGAGCACAGGTACCGGGGTGCGGGAGAGGTTTTCTCCCTGTTCCCCGTACCCGACATCGGCCTCGTCCGCAGAAAATTCACCTGAGGCTGAAATCGAGATCTCGTCCTCGTTCATCATACCTTGAGTGTCAAAGTCGACAGTTAAGTCCACCATGGGGGCCAGCACATCTGGGTTGCCGTCCCCATTTGACTCAGGTGCTGTCATCCAAAGCCATGCTCTCGAGCTCCGGTGTGGAAGTCAGAGGCTCAGTGGTGTCCGGGTCTGCCGGCCCTGCCGCAGCCCCCATAGCCTTGGTGACGAAGTCCGCCCGGTACCTCCTCACCACCTCCAGCATCTGGTTGCAGTGTGGGCAAAACTCGGGTGCATCCAATGCCATGTTCGCGTGTAGTATACCCAAGCAGATGGGCCAGGCCTCATGGGTGTGCATCGCTGAGAGGGAAAACCACATCCGTTGGGGCAGGCGCGTGAGGTCGGGCTCGCCGCTCTACTGGTCTTTTTTGGAAGTCTTGTCTTTCGCTTTCCTTTCTCCAGAGGCATGTCCGAGATAAGACGAGCGACAAGTAAGAGTGCTAATACAGGCTGTTAGTGAGACACAACAACAGAAAATACTCAACATGAACACCCTGATGGGGGAAAGTGTTAAAATGTATATTCCAGGCTATTTGGCAAGGTTGAGAGGAGTAATTTTGGGTGTCCCATTTGAAGTGACGATGGAGGATGTGAAAACAGAACTCACAGGTGGGAAGATAACAGAGGCCACCAGGATTAAAAGTAAAAGGGATGGAGAACTTAAAGACACTATGGCAGTGATCCTGCATTTTGAGGATGTTCTGCCACATAACATCCAGTTGGGATACATGAACTACAGAGTTAGAGAATACATCCCTAGACCCCTGAGATGTTTTAAGTGCCAAAGGATGGGACATGTTGCAAAAGACTGTAAGGGAAAAATTAGGTGTGCAAGATGTGGTGGTCCTCATGCATTTGGGAATTGTGATAAAGATGCTGCGATCAAATGTTGTAATTGTGGGGGTGACCATAGTGCGGCATATGGTGGATGTAAAGTACAAAGGGAGGCTAGAATAGTTCAAAGAATCAAAGTAACGGAAAAAGTCTCATATGCTGAAGCACTGAACCTCCAGCGCATCGTGAAAGCAGCTGAGAAGATCGTCGGCACCTCCTTGCCCTCACTGCAGGACTTACACAGCAAACGCCTCACTCGGAAAGCCCACCGCATGGCAGGTGATCCCACACACCCACTACACAGCCGCTTTAGACTGCTGCCATCAGGGAGGAGACTGAGGAGTCTCCAGGCTCGTACCAGCAGACTGAGAGACAGCTCTGTTCATCAGGCAGTCAGAATGCTAAACACTCTGCCTGCTCTGCCTCCCCTCCCATTTGAACTGCCTTAACACAAAAAACTTTCTCACACATTACCACTCAACACAAAGTTTTTAACACTGGACTCTGTGTCATCAAACGGGTTATTCACTAAACTCTCGGTCATGTGTTCATTCAGTTTGCACTACTTCTCATATTTGCACTAATGTTTGTATTACATTACTGCCTATAGTCATACTACTGTTTACATTCACTGTTTACATTTATTAATACTGTTTACATTTATTACTACTGTTTACATTTACACTACTTTTATCTACACTACTGCAGATACATATACAGCATTCTCTGACTAGCCTTATCTAAGGATGCCAAATGTGCCTTATGTGCCTCACTGCATATGCCACTTTGCCTCTATACCAACATCAACTACCTCATACATATACTGTGTACATTAACTTATATGCTGCTGTGCCACTCTTTGCAAATGTCAATGCTAGAACCTTCAGTTTATTTTATAGATATACTTTTTATACTTTTTATACTACTATGCAAAAACTCAGGACAGTATTACACTTTTATTATTTCATTTTATGCTTATGTTCATTGGGTGTTT
>JBBPBX010011072.1:4731-56673 GCA_038048925.1 Garcialebias charrua | reverse complement strand
AGCATGTAGCCGTAGTTTTGGGGATGGTCTTGCAGTTTGTGGGATGTTGCCTTGTTTCCAGTTAAAAAATGTGTGACCTTTCCATCACCTTTTAAAACTTAGTCCAGATTAATACATTCTTACCTGTGGAACACACCTGGTTGACAGAGACATAAATATAGTCTCATTTTCTAACATTGGTGTTGGATAGTGAAATGAGTGAAACACAATCTTTAAAAACGTATCATATTGAAATGTTTTGGAGACTACCGTATTTATTTTTTATGTCTAAGTTTCATTGTCTTGTCCTTCAGTGCCCACAGAGCAAACAGCATGAAGTCGGTCTGAGGATGTGTGCTGGACAGCCTGGTTTTTGTCTCGTCGTCTCGTCAAGGTTGGAGATTCTGTACAACTGGATAGGAACCATCCTTATTACCATCAGCTCCAGGATCAGATTCACATTGTGGATGTACAATATTGTGATTTTGTAGTATGGAGTGAAAATGATATTTATGTGGAAAGAATTCTGCCAGATGACCAGCTGTGGGAAACAGCAGTTCCCAAAATTCAGCACTATTTTACACATTGCATCCTACCTGAAATCCTGGGACAGAAATCCACACGTGACTAACCAATCTAAGAATCAAGAATGTTATTTGGAGTAGTTGATGAAAGGAGTTTGAAAAGTTTATACAAATTTAAACAGTTGCTCTTTTTTTCCCCAAAAACATTTGTCACTACCATAACATGTTTCAGCTACACCTGTAGCAAGCACTCTGCAGAAGGGTCATGTGATGTTGTTACATGTCATGACAGCTGTTTTTTATTTACAATAATCTTAATTGAAAAGTTAAGTATGTTAAATCAAATGATATATTTAAATCAATATGAGATTAGCTTGTGAATTTCAAAGGTGTTCTAATATGTTAAATAACAGCACATACAAATGTCATATGTCACAAATGTTGCAAAATGAGTCTACTTCAGAAAAATGTTTTTATTTCAATAGCAAAACTCATGTCATTTTAACTGACCAATATTCACAAAGATTGGTTATGGAGTTCATTGAATAAATTAAAAATATTCAACCTTATTGGGTAAATTTTTTTTTTGTCTTCATGAACAATTAACATGTACAAATATGGTCTGTAACAGTATTAGTGATTTAATTTACTTTTGATTTACTTTAAATGATAAATACATGTATAATCATTTAAACTTAAAATATTTATATAAATATAGTTGATTGAATTACTTGTCGCTCAGGCCACTATTAAGAATTGTAATCTTTCATGGAGAACATGAATCGTTCTAAAACAAATTCGAGACACAGTGGCTTTTGACACATTAAATCTATAGGCAAGGTCTTGAAGCTGCAGATGTAATCTGAGATGCATAAGTATCATAATAAATTGCTCAAATTTGGAGAGTGCTGACAGTGATGACATGCTGATGTATAAGGTTCACAGAGCTGAAAAATTTGCATCAAAACTAAAAAGTTGGGCAGTCCCGTATAAAACTTTGTTTTATCGTTGTTCTGGAAGGTTTCAGGAGTAAATTTAGTCACTGAGACTTTTTCCTTAAGGTCGCAGATCTCAGTTGTGTAGCCTTTCACTGCATCCTCCAGCTTTGTGAGGTCAACCATGCTTAGATCCGTCTGGCATTCTGCATCTGCAAATATTTAATTATTAAAAATTACGTTCAGAAATTCTATAAATAAATAAATAGTATTTTTATTTATTATTATTTTACCTTTGAATCGTTCGTTTTCAGGGGCTGGTAAGCTTTCTTCACAGAGCTCATCTTCCAGACTGTTGGCCTCCTCAGTGCAGAGAAGCTTCCGGGCCTTAGCTCTTTCCCTGCGCCGGAGGGATGCTTCTGTTTGTGGCCACTCGTTACTTCTTTGGTACCCCAGGTTAACAGTGGGGGCCCAGTCTTGGGAATGTACATCACCTGCTGCACTCGGACAACCTAAATATAAGACACCACTTTAAAGTAAAACACGTAAATGCCTTTCCTAGCACTAAGCTAACCGCTAACAACATTAGCATTCTAATCGGATTTTTTCTGGGAACAACCAAGTGTTGAACCACTACACAAGCTAGGGCATAACATATCTTACCTGTCTTTCTAGTTACTGTCCAATAAAATATCTGAAAATATGATTTAAACGATACGACCCTTACCTGTAACAAAGTGGTCGCTGCAGACTCTCGTCAGTTTCTGCACCTCCTGTTTTTAGCCGTAGGTTGTAATCCACGTTTGTCGTCTTTTTTCTGTAAGTTTTTTTAAATTAATCCCCTTGTAGCATACTACTTTCGGAACACGAAAATAACTTTTATCTATCTCTCGATTAGAGCGGTTGCAACAACCGTAAACGGCACAGAATTTAGGCATGTTGATGCTGAATCAGCAACAGAAGGAAACGGCTGCGTTTACTTCTTGCCCCGCATCTGCATTCTGTGACGTCACTGCTACGTCATCTGAAACCCAGCAATTAATGAACAGTGACAAAACTGATGAAAACCAGAGTGTATGTGGGTGGAATGACCCCCCTGGGTCAGGGAGGAGATGGATGGATGGAATGGGCTGTCAGTAATGAGGGTGTTACTTCAGTCTATTGCAGTGAAGAAAGCATTGAGTCAAAAGGCAACGCTCTTGATTTACTGCTTGGTTTACGTTCCAACTCTCACTTATAGTTATGAGGTTTACAGTATATCACGGCTGAAAGAACAAGATCCTGGAAACAAGTGGCCGAAATGAGCTTTGTTCATTAGGTGAAGTGTTTTGAGCATCTGATTAGGATGCCTCCCTTTAGTTTGTTTCGGGCATGTCCCTCTGGGAACAGACACCAGAACATATCCAGAACTTGCTGGATTGTGCATCTACTCTGGCCTGGGAACACCTTGGAGTTCCCCAGGTGGAGCTGGAAAATGAAATGGGAAGATGGGTGTCTGCTTTTCTCTCCTGGACCTGTTGCCTCCGTGACCAGACTGTGGATAAGCAGTAGAAGATGGAGATATATGTACTGGGAATGAGGTGACAACACGTGCGCCGATTATTAATAAATCACAGGTGGAACGACTGAACCTGGAAACAAGGGCTTTGTGAAACATCTGGTGGTGTGAAACATCTGATGGTCTGACAATGAACAGACCAACTGAACAGTCACAACGGCCAAAACAGAAAGATCCAAACTATGACACCATGACGTGCTTCCATTACACACATATGGACCTAACTGAAGTATCATTGTTTATAGCTGCACAGTCATGGGCCCATTATTATGTAAAACAATGGGGGAGTAAGGGCCAGTTTACACGGCGCGTATTTTGAGTGTAACCGCTACTTTCTCTTTGCGACTTTGCTTATCGCCTACACGACGCTGCTGGCCCCCCTCTTTGACTCCGATACTTTCCTGATCCTGCTCTCAAGGTGGAAGTTTTTCGCTGACCCCCCGCTGATAATGTAAACATCTCCCGTGGAGCTTTTGTGTCAACCACATGCGCGCAGCCCGCATGCGCGGACAGTCTGACATTTCACGTGTCACGCTGCAAAATATAACAGTTTAACAATAATAAACAGTATTTATGTTGGCGTGGGAGATGTAAATTTATCTGAACTACAGTATCTATCTGGACTCGTTACATTTTTTAAACAGTGCGTAACGTGCTGTGAAAATGAAGACACCAGGTTTATTTTTTATTTATTTATTTATTCAGCACCACAAAGTTTACAACACAAACACTGAGAATTAAACTGAACACACTATTAAAACACGTGAACCGAACTGTAACTACGTTAATGAACTGGACTCTTGCTGTGTGTTCATCTGGACCCATCAGAACCTCCGAACCATCAGCCTGTTGGAACGACAGCTCCACCTGGCAGAAATAAATAAATAAATAAATAAAAACTCCGTTGTTGTGTGATCAAAGTAAACACAAGCAAACATTATATTAAGAACGTTGATTTACCTGCTGTAAGTCAGCTGTTTATCACGGAGTAAAGTCCGGTTCTGGTCCACAGTCCACTCAGCGTCTGGTGTGCAGCTTGTTAGATGAAGAGAGTCCCACTTGGTGTCAAATCTGTTGACTCTTATCCAAATTCCAGCTTTAACTTGTTGTTAACTTGTTGACAACAACTTGTAGTTAGCTGATTTTAGCCAGAGAGGAAAACAGACGAGGCAGGCTGCCTCGGCTGCTGTTTACCTCAGGCTGCACGCATGCGCAGTAGTGAAGGTTCCAAAAATCACAGCGCCATCTAATGGCCCAGCATGGTAACTACAGTGAAATCATGAGGACGGGGGGTGGAGGGGGAGAGAGTCGTATCCACAGAATTCGACAGTGTCAACGCAAAACTTTTCACCTAATTAACATACCCAAAACATCCGTTTCCCCCACACAGTGTCCGTGTAAACAGGGCCTAATCATTGTTTCTACATAACGACAATGATCCTGAAACGGTGCATTCAAAGGCCCTGTTTACATAGTGTGATGGAAATGATCATGTAGGAGTGCTATAGGTTATAGTTCTCTCAAGATTATCCGCATTTCTTTTAAACTTACTACCATCCAGAGTGAATGGTGTTTGTCTGCTTTTCCTTTTTGGGTCACGGGGCATGCAGCAGTCATTGCATGAGAGGTGGGAGACACCCTGGACAGGTCTCCGGTCCATCACAGGGACACATTCACTCTCTCACTCACACCTTGAGACAATTTAGAGTTAACAATCAGCCTAACATGCATGTTTTTGGTCTTGCATGCGTGGAGAGAACATGCTAACTCCACCCAGAAAGGTCCTGGACTGGGATTTCATCCAGCAACAGTTTTTAACTTTCAGTTTCATTAACAGTGTCTTCAGCAGACAAGCTACAATCTTTGTTTAACACAAGAATTACAAAAATCAATGTGTTTTCCAGGGATTCACACTATTAAATATTCATTGAACAGCCTGAAGTGGCTCCTTGATATTTGTTTCACATTAAAACCCAAATGATGCAACCATCTCACTTAAAATTTTGTTGTTGTTGTTGTATATTTACAGTTTGAGTTTCTAAATGTCCTATACAAGTTCTACATTAGTGAAGTTTACTTGTAAAATCCTAAAACAATTTGTCAACAGTATTTTTTGTTCACTTTCAGGAATAGAGACAGTTTCCAGTTATTGTTTTAGCTCAAAAACATACAAATCAAAATAATTACTTCCGACCCTGATAGTCAGCACAATGTGCTTTAATCTCTTCTGCTCCTTTCCCTCTGAATGCAGCCTCAGATAGATAATAATGTGTCCCCCATGGCTGCTTGTTGTCCTGTGAAGGAGAATGAGGTAAAACGTTTGTGCAAAACCTTAATCTGAAAATCCTTCGCATCATGTAGTTGGCTCTCCGACAAGACACCTCTCCTTCTGTTTTATGAGCAGTGGCGTTACATGGGCAGTAAAAAAGTCTTGCACGGTTTGCAAAATGAAAAAAATAAAATACAGTATATTAAAGCTCTTAAATAGTAATCACTTCACAGTTTTGTGCATAATTTCATTTTATGTTATTTTAACAATGCTATTGATTTCCAAAATGCAGCAACTGACCTTTAAAATGAAACAAGTGCACAGTTTATTTTTGATGAATAAGCATTTCCTTCTATGTTAATAACGCTTTACATTTTGTGCAACTGCCGGAATCATTAAGTCCTTTTTCTGATTTGTATTTAAAGATAAAAAATAGAAGTTGTATTGATGTATGTCCTCACTCTCATTCGATGGAGACTGAAGATACTTTACAATTATTATTATTATTTTTAATCAGAGTATAGTAATTTAAATAGGTAAATTATATATTACAGCGTCGGTGATTAGAGCTAATCCATGATCACAAAGCATGGATGTTGGAAGCAAATTGTTTGCCAGAGTTTGTCTGATATGATGACTTAGCGTCCAGCATTAAGTTCAAGTTCAAGTCAAGTTTATTGTCACTCGCATCACATGTGGTACATGAGGAGGAACAAAATTGTGTACTCAGGGTCCCAGTTACATCCAAAAATAGCAAAAACATATAGTATAAAAAGAAACAGTATACAGTACTGTACAAGGATCTAAGATGTACACTAAAATATATGGTAAACAAACGCCAAACTGTGCGCTAAAAGATCTAAGATATACGCAAAACACTATCCATCCATCCATCCATCCATTCTTCCGCTTATCCGGGGTCGGGTCGCGGGGGTAGCAGCCTAAGTAGGGAGGCCCAGACTTCCCTCTCCCCAGCCACTTGGAGCAGCTCCTCCGGGGGAATCCCAAGGCGTTCCCAGGCCAGCCGAGAAACATAGTCCCTCCAGCGTGTCCTGGGTCTTCCTCTGGGTCTCCTCCCGGTGGGACATGCCCGGAACACCTCACCAGGGAGGCGTCCAGGAGGCATCCTAACCAGATGCCCGAGCCACCTCAACTGGCTCCTCTCGATGTGGAGAAGCAGCGGCTCTACTCCGAGTCCCTCCCGGATGACTGAGCTTCTCACCCTATCTCTAAGGGAGAGTCCAGACACCCTGCGGAGAAAACTCATTTCAGCCGCTTGTATCCGAGATCTCGTTCTTTCGGTCACAACCCAAAGCTCATGACCATAGATGAGGGTGGGAACGTAGATCGATCGGTAAATTGAGAGCTTTGCCTTTTGACTCAGCTCTCTCTTCACCACGACAGACCGGTACAGCGCCCGCTTCACTGCGGACGCTGCACCTATCCGCCTATCGATCTCACGCTCCAGTTTTCCCTCATTCGTGAACAAGACCCCGAGATACTTAAACTCCTCCACTTGGGGCAGGACCTCCTCCCCGACCCGGAGAGGGCATGCTACCCTTTTCCGGCTCAAGACCATGGCCTCGGATTTGGAGGAACTGATCCTCATCCCGGCCGCATCACACTCGGCTGCAAACCGCTCCAGTGAAAGCTGTAGATCACGACTGATGAAGCCAATAGGACCACATCATCTGCAAAAAACAGAGAAGTGATTCTAAGGTCACCAAAACGGATCCTCTCAACACCTTGGCTGCGCCTAGAAATTCTGTCCATAAAAGTTATGAACAGAATCGGTGACAAAGGGCAACCTTGGCGGAGTCCAACTCTCACTGGAAACGAGCCTGACTTACTGCCGGCAATGTGGACCAAGCTCTGACACCGGTCGTACAGGGACCTAACAGCCCATATCAAAGGGCCTGGTACCCCATACTCCCGGAGTACCCCCCACAGAACCCCCCGAGGGACGCGGTCGAATGCCTTCTCCAAGTCCACAAAGCACATGTAAACTGGTTGGGCAAACTCCCACGTACCCTCCAGGACCCTGCTGAGGGTGTAGAGCTGGTCCAGTGTTCCACGACCAGGACGAAAACCACACTGCTCCTCCTGAATCCGAGGTTCGACTATCCGACGGACCCTCCTCTCCAGAACCCCTGAATAGACCTTACCAGGGAGGCTTAAGAGTGTGATCCCCCTATAGTTGGAACACACCCTACGGTCCCCCTTTTTGAATAGGGGAACCACCACCCCAGTCTGCCAATCCAAGGGAACTGCCCCCGATGTCCACGCAATATTGCAGAGTCGCGTAAGCCAACACAACCCCACAACATCCAGAGCCCTAAGGAACTCAGGGCGAATCTCATCCACCCCCGGAGCCCTGCCACCGCGGAGCTTTTTAACCACCTCGGTGACCTCAGCACCAGAGATTGGAGAGCCCGACCCAAAGTCCCCAGGCTCCGCTTCCTCAGTGGAAGACGTGCCAGTAGGATTGAGGAGGTCTTCGAAGTATTCCGCCCACCGACTCACAACATCCCGAGTTGAGGTCAACAGCACGCCATCCCCACCATAAATGGTGTTGGTCGCGTACCGCTTTCCCCCCCTGAGACGCCGGATGGTGGACCAGAATCGCCTCGAAGCCGTACGGAAGTCATTCTCCATGGCCTCTCCGAACTCCTCCCACGCCCGAGTTTTTGCCTCAGCAACCACCCGAGCTGCATGCCGCTTGGACTGCCGGTACCTATCAGCTGCTTCCGGGGTCCCACAGGCCAAAAAGGCCCAATAGGACTCCTTCTTCAGCTTGACAGCATCCCTCACCGCCGGTGTCCACCACCGGGTTCGAGGGTTGCCACCACGACAGGCACCAACAACCTTGCGGCCACAGCTCCGATAAGCTGCCTCAACAATAGAGGCACGGAACATGGCCCACTCGGACTCAATGTCCCCCGACTCCCTCGGAACGTGTTCAAAGCTCTCCCGGAGGTGGGAGTTAAAGCTCCGTCTTAGGGGAGACTCTGCCAGATTTTCCCAGCAGACCCTCACAATACGTTTGGGTCTGCCTGGTCTGACCAGCATCCTCCCCCACCATCGGAACCAACTCACCACCAGGTAGTGGTCAGTTGACAGCTCCGCCCCTCTCTTCACCCGAGTGTCCAGGACATGTGGCCGCAGATCAGATGAGACGACAACAAAGTTGATCATCGAACTGCGACCTAGGGTGTCCTGGTGCCAAGAGCACATATGGACACCCTTATGCTTGAACATGGTGTTCGTTATGGACAATCCATGACGAGCACAGAAGTCCAATAACAGAACACCACTCTGGTTCAGATCAGGGGGGCCGTTCCTCCCAACCACACCCCTCCAGGTCTCACTGTCATTGCCCACGTGAGCGTTGAAGTCCCCCAGTAGAACAAGGGAGTACCCCTTAAACACTAATAATATAAAATAATATGGTGTAACAACAGCAGCCCAAACATAAGTCTATGGATAGCAGATGGGTATGAATGAATATGAATGTTGTCATATTTTAATGTATTTGTTTATTTGTCTGTATATTTTGTCAATTTCTTGTGTACGAAGTTGTTTCAATGATTTATATTTTGTCCTCTCCTGAGCTCATCTAAGTCTTTCCAAATCCTTCAGTTATTTGATTCTTTCAGCCAGTTGTAGTTCTAGGGGTGTAACGGTATGCTAAATCACATTTTGGTTTGGTCCAGTTTCAAGGAGGGCTAGGTTTTGTTAATTTTCTGTACAAAAAAGGCCAAAATACAGACTTACAAAATGTTTATTTTGAAAATATGCCAAGTAAACAAGTTCAGTCATTACAGACTTCTTAGCTGGAGGTGAACTGGTGGATGAAGAAGACTCAGCTGCTTTCATCCTCAGACTGCAAACAACACAGAGATATATATATTAAAACACAGAGTTAATGAGATTATAATTTTAAATTAAAAAAGTTAATTAGAGCACAATAATACAATAACAATACCTCTTCTTGTACGATCATCATTTCCATTGAATATTCTTTCTCGCTCATTATTTTCATGTGGCAGAGCTTTAAATCAGCTCCAGGGCTTGTTGACAATCTGTTTAAGCTTTTTCATAAAGTGCTGCTACAACTTTTTGGCTGAAGCGTTGACTTGACGGGATGTCGTAAGCAGCGGGGCTCAATAACTTTATGTTTAAAACCGGCGCATCAACAACAGAATTCAGACGTAGATCCAGAGCTTTAAAAACTCCTACAGTTTGTGCTATTGCTTTGGACCAATCTGAATTACCTGATAAAGGTTGTTTAAATGCTGCTGCTGTTATCGGTCTTTGAACCAAGCTGCTTTTATTCCTTGTAGAAGAGACGTTCACGTTCGGATGATGTCGTTTCAAGTGCGTTAACAAGTTAGACGTGTTGCCTGCTGCAGATCAACAATGTCGACACACAGCTATGGAATTTGTTCACATCTTTTAACAAGACAGCCATAATGTTCCCAAACAGGAGGCCGCAACAAGAAGCTTGGCTGTTAATGCTACGCATACTGTAAGGCTATGCAGCAATTAATAGAGCCGTACTGAAACACGCTTAAGAAGTTTAGTTCCGCGGCACATAATCTCTTGTTAAAGGGGACCTCAGATGTATTTTTTAAATTTTTATGGTATTTCTGTGGGATATCCAGACCCTATTCCTTCAATTTAATGCACAAAATAATTATTAGATAATCAATTATACCCTTTTTAATTCTGCCATTTTTAACTTTCGTTTTGAACGACCGGTTTCTTGAAGTCCACGCCCTTCAACGATCTGTTCACGCCCTCTGTAACAGCCAGTATCTGTAATGTGTTGTTGTTTTAAAATTAGCTCTTTTTTTATTACTCATTTGACTTACTGTTAGTGTTAGCTTAAGATAACTTACCGAAACCCGTCTGAGCGCGCCGCAGTTTGCTGCTCCTTTTAGCATTAGACCACCCGAATCCGAAGCTAATGTTAGCTTGTTCCTCTTCCGGTTTTCGCCAGCTCCGCTCGTTGCACGCGATGAGATTTTGGGAGTTATCGCTGTTCCAGTGAAGACAACACAAAGTTCACCAAGTGTCTCCCGTAAATTAATCTGTAAGGAGAAGGTCCTCTTGCTGCGAGCCTGCTGCGAGGCTGCTGCAAGGCTGTACAGTTGAAGCTCCGCTCCATCGCGCCGGAAGAGGGTCCCGTCGAACCCGGTCCTTCCGCCTGTGGTCCGCTCGTTTAATTTTTGCCGGCTGCGCGTTGGCAGCGATCGCAAATACACTAAAAATTGAACTAAAACATAAAAATAACAATTATACTTTATTTATAAAGCCATTTAAAAAAACACAGCTGCAACAAAGTGCTGTACACATGAAATTAAGAACATATAAACAAAAGATGAGATGAAATCATGAAAAACAACAGTCATGTGTTTAATACAGAAGTGGGTTGAGCCTAACCAGGGGTTGCTAGGTGAGGGGCTGGACTCAGGTTTGATCTGATTGGCTGGCGGCTTGTGACGTCAATAAATGCAGGAAGTGTGAATCCTGGTGTATTTATCAAAAATAAATAAATCTACTTAGAGTAAATAAACCACTGGGTGCATTTTTTTGGCACAAGGACTGTTTTTTTATGAAGTAAATACCCAAAGTTTAGTAAAAAAACATTAAAAAGTGAATTTTGCATGTGTGGTCCCCTTTAATAAAATTTAATGAGTGAAAAAAAATAACCGAAACGGTACATACGTGGACCGAACCGAACACGCCGTACCGAAAAAGATCGTCGGTTCAACTCCCGGTACAGACAACATCAAAATGTGGGAGGGATAGGTGAAGCACCCTCACCTGCCTCCTCTCTCATTTGCCCCACTCTGTGCCTTTGAGCAAGACCCTTAACTCCCACCATCTGCTCCCCAGGGCACCCTAAATGGCAGCTCTCTACTCCACACAGATTAGCTTGGTGGTCTGTGGTTGTGTCAGGAAGGGCATCCGGCGTAAAAACAATTGCCAAGTCTTCATGCTACCGTATTTTCCGGTGTATAGGTCGCACCTTTTTATGTTTTTTTTTTAAGGCCTGCGACCTATACTCAGGTGCGACCTATATATGGCTTGTTATCACTTTCGGTGAAACAATTTTTAAATCCAGCTCATTTCACAATTACGTTCATTTATTAAGGAAAAGTTCAGCTCAGACACATATTTGCTATAATTTTTATCAAACAAATAATTGTTTTTAAGTGTTAATCTTCTTAAAAGCCTTGCTGTGCACTCCTGTGGCAGACATTTGCAGCAGAGCTAAATGTAGGTGCGACCTATCTAGGGATTTTTCCAATCTATTGGTGATAATTGGACAATGCGACCTATAACACAGGTGCGACCTATACACCAGAAAATACTGTACTTAGTTTGCTGGGCTGACCACTGAAGAAGTGAGATGACAAAAGAAGAAGGACCCCCCGCCCACCACCACCACCACCACCACCACCACACACACACACACACCGGTATATAATTTTAGTTTTAACTACTACTTGTTGAAAAATATTGTCTTTATATTCATGAGGTTTCACTACATGATTGTGATAACGTAACAAAAAGGAAACAGCTAGCAAGTGCCCAATAAGACAGTCTGATTCACTGCACTACTGGAAAGACTCACTCTGGAGGTTTGAACGTTTCCTCCTCTACAAGTCATTATTTTAGGAGGCCAATCCCACGTGACCCACTGAAGGAGCTGTGATGGTAACCAGCTCTAGCAGAGATCCATTCCCTGTCAGAGGCACTGCCAACAGCACAATCCGAGCCATTTTAGCACAGAATACACCAGGAGGGAGCCTTATCACTTCTATCAGGATGATTATAACTACTCATGTGCTCCCTTTCATTTGTCACGTTCCTCCTTCATCAGCGCTCCCCAGTGAAATACTTGCCTTTTCCTCCCCCCTCCCCATCATCCATAGCCTGCTCTATTCTTCGTCTACATTCAACATTCCTCATCTCGCTCCTGCAGGCACTCTGCACCATCACTGATGCTCCATGCGCCATCAGAGATGCTGCAGAAAAGCCTGGGAGGGTAAAGAGGCATGAGGGTACCAAGCAAACAGCGGCCTGGAGGGAAAAAGAGGGAGCATCATCTGCATGATGTTTAGAGAGAGGTACCATGACAAAAGGAACCAGGAAGCAAATGGACCTTATAATAGACTCCCCTGAATCATCCAAATGCTAAACAACAGGAAAGCACATCAGCATAGCTGCTGATGGAGTGCACGCCTGTGGTTGTATGATTTTGCAACTTTGAGCTACATTTACTGCAGTCCAAGCCTACTCAGGAAAATAACCACAACTAATAGTGTTTGCAAATTGCATCTCGTTCTCTAATTTAAAGAAAAGGTAATAATAATAATAATAATAATGAATTCAATTTATAACGCGCTTTTCATTAGTGAAAATCTCAAAGCGCTACACACATTGAATGCTACACACATTCATACACCGGTAGCGGCAGACTACCATGCAAGGTGCTTTCCAGTCCTACCGGGAGCAACTCGGGGTTAAGTGTCTTGCCCAAGGACACAACAACACATGGTAGGTAGGTAGGTAGGTCAATTTAGAGTTGCTCTGGAGAATTAAAGGTTAATTTTCTTTTTTAAAAAGGGAAATCTTCCACTCAACAGAAGTTACAGTGTATGTATGTGCATGTTCTGTATAGGTGGGCAACAGAAAGTAGGAGGCGCAGCCAGCACAGGCCCGTGTTCTTTCTAAGTAAACATGCTGCAGTTTTAATGGACATTAACATCCTTAGCCTGCCCCTCGTGTGAGCAGAAGGGGATTGACAGGTGGGAGGATGTGGGATGCTTTTTAGACCACTTTGCTCTTTTAAGTGTGCCAATTTTGTCCTGCTCTTCCTTTGCTTCTCCTCTCTCTCCTCATCTTTCCATCTTCTTTCACCTAAGGTTTGCTCATGCATGTTATCAGTCAGCTGGCAGCAGCAGGAGGCTACAGAGGAATTCTCCGAGCCGAAATGCTCCCCCGGTGCTATCCAACCCTTCACCGCTCTATCTCCATTTTTACTGCCACAGCTCAACAGCTGTCCTCCTCTCTCTCTATGGTAACTATTATACTATTATCCCTTCTCTGGATCCAATATGTCTGTGCCATAATTAACAATCTCCTCTCCTTACCTCTAGTCTGCTCTCTTCTGATTTTTTTGATGGACTGGATGTTGTTTTTTTGAGCTGGAAATAACTGTGATGAGCCAAGCTAATGTCAAATACATGGGGCAGGTTTCTCCTGACTTCCTCCTCACATGCATTTCCAGGGCTGCTTCACCACTTGGAGTCATTTCCCAGAAAAGAGTGCCATTCACCCTCAGATACTGAAATGACTATGTTGTAACCTTGAGCTGCCACCCTTATAAAGCCTTTAGAAAAGCAGCCACAAATCACAAAAAAGGACGGGGGTGGCATCTTAAAATGGGAAATAGGCTGTAAAGGATTTCACGACCAACAACTGCAGATCGCAGCAGGCAAAATTGGTTGTTTGGGAGTTAAGCACCTTTGTTCCCAAACTGAGATGATTGTTTAAAATGTCAAACATGGTTTATCAAATGCTGCTGGATAACTGAATACATTAACTATGATCATCAACATTAGAAAAAATAAGTAAAGAAATGGAACTTTGTTGCTCAGCTTTGTTTAAATATCAGAATCAGAATTAGAATAAGCTTTTTTTTATCATTGTATCAAAATACAGTGAGATTATGTTCGTATAGTCATCCGAAAGATGGGCAGATTTCACGTTGCTGCTGCTCCTGAGAGCGCTGCCCCTCATTCTTTTAGAAAGGAAAAGGGGAAAAGGCCATGAGGAGAGGATAGTGGTATTACTAAAAAGATTTCTTCACACCTTGTCCTTATCAGGACACAATTTAAGACAAAAAAAACTCTACAAACACATTTATAGACACATTACTCTGTATGCATTTGATGACAAGACGGATGTGATTTGTCCATGAAACACTTCCAGATAGCACCATAGTCCTGCTGAGATGTCGGTGTCATTTGGTAGAGGTCTGATAAGCTATCACAGAAGTTCTCGGGAGGGGGAGGGGTGGGGGGTGGGGGGTTTGTGATAGACAGCCTTCTTAGTTTACATATCCCAGGAGAAATTTGATGTTGGCCTGCTTCGAGGCCAAACGGGGGAGTCAGATTCAGATAAGTCACAGTTATTGATTTTTCAGGAAGACTGTTATTTCTCGTCAGCCTTGAGTTCTGCTGATATTTTTAATCCAAAATGGCCAGATATGTGGGCACTCCACTGGTCCATGCTTATTGGATTCCCTTACAGTTTAGCTTGTAAATCAGTTGATTTTGAGTGCTCGAAGCACAAACCAAACCTGCGGACAGGGTCAGCAGCTTTGCCATGGCCAAAACTGCTGCCGCGGTCTTCTTTAATACAGTAGTCGATAACATAGTTATCCACCGGTGACAAAAAGCAGAAACACTGCTATCATGATTCCAAGATCTGCAGCATCCTCCTGAGACAAGATGGAAAGGTGCATCAGATCCATGATGCATCCTGCCACGTGTGTCTCAACCTGGCATGAGGGTTCTCCAGGACCCTGTTGCTTTGTTGAATATTTTTTATCGATTGCGGTGAAAGTCCAGCTGACCAGATCTATGACAGTAGTTAACAATTCAGAAGATGTGTAAATAGGAGCTCCGATACACAAGACAGAGAGCAAAAATCAGGAGGAGGACAGGAGAAGAAATGCGTATATCTTGCATGTGAGCGAGTGAGAAAAAGTTTTACATCAAAAGATAAAAGAAAAAAGTTTTGGATGAGAAAATCATTTTATCTATCTATCAAATTTTTTTTTTACCCGCTTCTATATTTTAGGTAGTGGGGGGAGCTGGCGTCTCTCTCCAGCAGTCTTTGCCTCAAATAGAGGAGTTCAACTATCTGGGGTCCTTGTTTAACTGTAAAGGAAGAATGGAACTGGAGTAACCAGGGTGTTTTTGCAGTCTGTCCTGGTGAAGAAGGAGCCAGTGTGAAAGGCAAACTCTTGATTTACCGGTACTGGTCCATTTCCCAACTTTCTTTCATGTCCATGAGGTATGGATCAAGCCTTTGTGACCCAAACTTAGATAAGTAGACAAAAATGGAATAATAGAATGACATTTAAAATGAAAGGAAAGTTTTGATTTATCTAGAGTACTGTAGTAGAAACCCTTTGTTTCAAACCTTTTTTAAGGTGACGTGTAGTCAAACTCAATGCTTTTCCATAATCCAACAAGGTTGAGTCAGTCTCTATAGATGGATTCTTCTTTGTTGTAACATTGTTGTTGCTTTTTTATTTATCCAAAAGACTTCTTCAGTCTGAGGAGCTGCAAGCAAACTTAGTCTTAAAAGCAGTAGGAAATCCAACATTTCACTAATCATCAACTCTGTGGACACATATATCAAGTTCACACAAGAAGATGTAAAAAATGGCTGGTTGGCATTCTTGGATTGTGAGTTCTCAGTCTCTGATGGAGGACATTTGGAAACTGAAGTGTAACACGAACCCACCAACCCAGACCACTATTTGTGGTTTAACTCCAATCACCCTCTGGAGCACAAGTTAGGAGTCATCAGGACTCTGTATCACAGAGCAGACAGCGTCCCCACTAACTCAGGAGCCAGACAGAAGGAGAAATCACACACAAAACAGGCTCTAGAGAAATGTGGATATCCTAACTGGGCCTTCCTGAAAGCAGAGAAGAAACCCAACTCCAGCCAGCCATCAGGTGAAAAGAAGGAACCCAGACCCAGACCAGTGGCCATTTCGTATGTTGCGGGAGTTTCAGAGAAATTGAGACGTTTATTTTGAAAACACAATGTCCCAGTGGCTTTTAAACCCCAAAATACATTACGGAAAAGACTGGTTCATCCCAAAGATCCAGTCCCCCGGCACAAACAGAGTACCGTATTTTTCGGACTATAGGTCGCACCTTTTTATGGTTTTTTAAAGGCCTGCGACCTATACACCAGTACAACCTATTTATGGATTTTTTTTCCATATTTTTAGACCAATTTTTGACTCAGTTATGAGCCTTTTTCACTTTGGCAGAAAATGGTGCAGTACCACTTTCGGCCGCTAGGGGCGCAGTGCAGTAACACTTCCAGAGGAGTACACCGACCCAAGAAGAAGAAGAAGACCGTTTCCAGCTCATGTGTCCAAAAAAAGCTCCTCTGCTCGGACTGAATCTGTCGGCCTCCTGGTCTGGATGTAGCTTATGTTAGCTCTGTTTGTTTGCTGTTTGTTTGCAAGATAAGTCAAGAACCACTCAGCGGATTTTTCTGAAACTTACAGAATGGAATCACAGTGTGGACGTTTACAAGTGAGTAGCTTAATTAGATGTTTGAGATTAAAATAATAAAAAAACGATATTTTATTAGCATAGCTTCTGTTAGCTTGTGGTTGTATTTCTGTTTATGTTATAAATAGCTTCGAAACCAATCGCTTTATATTTTTTCTGTTTACAGAGTGTAATTATAAGGCTTTAATGTACGTAACTATGGCTGGATGAATCATTTGACATAAAATTCGATTTTTATTCGTGTCAGAGGCGGACTCGTCTCGTGTTTAGCTTCTGTTTACATTATAAATAGCTTCAAAACCACTCGGTGTATATTTATTTCTGCTTACAGAGTAATTATAAGACTCCAATGTACTTAACTATGTCCTGGAGAAAACATTTGAGATGAGATTTGATTTTTTATTCGTGTCAGAGGCGGACTCATCTCGTATTAGCCTTCGTTTTATATCTGTGTACCGTACTTGTTTACGTTATAAATAGCTTCAAAACCACTCGGTGTATATTTATTTCTGCTTACAGAGTAATTATAAGGCTCCAATGTACTTAACTATTTCCTGGAGAAAACATTTGAGATGAGATTCGATTTTTTATTCGTGTTTTCAGAGACGGACTTGTCTCTTGTTAGCTTCTGGCAGACATTAGCAGCAGAGCTAAACACTCGGTCCATATTGCCGGGTTGACTCAGCGGTCACGTGGCGCGTCAGCGGTGGATGACGCGTTACGTCGGCAGTGACGTAGGTGCGACCTATACACCGGTGCGACCTATTTATGGATTTTTCCAAATTTTCGGCAATAATTGGATACTGCGACCTATATTCCGGTGCGACCTATAATTCGAAAATATTGTGTATGCTGTTCAGTGTCAGGAGGGCTGTGATCAGTCTTACATTGGGGAAACTTAAAGGACAACACCCAACATGACACTAAAGGCTGGCGCAGAGCTCCGCGCTGGACCGAGCCCCGCGCCACGCGCGCGCGCGCGCGTGGGGGGTTCACAGCAGAGCACAGCGTGTGGCTCCAACAGAGCTCTGCTTTCTTCTCACGTCTCTGTAAGCAGCTGCACGCGGAGGGGGACTGAACTGAGGTCGCTGATTGGTCAGACACCGCGCTTCGCGTAGGCGCTCGTAAAATTGGAGCTTGGCGCGCTCGCGTGAACGTTCAAAGGGCTTGTGCAGCGGCGACCTCACGGCGCTCACACAGCGGGGCGCCGCGCTCGCTCAAGCGCGGAGCTCTGCGCCGGCCTTAACAATTCACCATATTGGACAATTACTGTAATTTATTATTAGGTCTATTTTCATTTTTGCATTTGGGCCAGGCGAGGGTTAAAAAAAAAAAAAAAAAAACCCACTCCCGAATGAATCCGGAAACCTGGCCGAAGAGTCCCGAAGGGTCATGTGACTTTTGTTACATCGATCTCCACCCAGAAGGCAGAAGGTAGGAGTGAGTTTCCATGGAGGTTTATGAGAGAGATTGGGAGTTAAAACTGCATATTTCCTGCATATTTCCTGGTGCATTTGTGTGTATATGGACCAGCGCTCTGATTTTATTTATTATTTATTTTATAACACCACTGCTGACGTTGCTGCTCTCATTCATTCTGCCCAGAGGAGCGAGCCGCGAGCCGCGCGCGTCTCTGGCTCCTCGTTCCGCTGGTTCCTCGTTCCTTTGAAGTTCCTCGTGCCGGTGTAATTTGCTCCCTCGAGTGTATGTATTTGCTCTCGTCTATGGCGTCAGAATAAAGACAAATCTCGCGAGAACAAACACTGATCTCGCGCGAGATTTGTCTTTATTCTGACGCCATACTCGTCAGCCTTGTTGCGGGGAGCACGGGGGAGCACGCGGGGAGCATGCGCGCAGAGCTCAGCTGCGCGGCTGCCTTTCTGGTCAAGGGGGGAGAGAATAAAAAGCCGATGCGGAAATGAATGAATTTGTCGCGATCAAACGAATTAAACTAGTATGTCTAAGTGGATGCTCGCTCAGAATATGATAGACATGAGTGAGCGACAGCAGGATTAATCAACACAGGCAGCTTTAGGGAATATTTAAAAATGCTTCCTTTTTCTTTTCCTCGCTCGCCTGTAACTCCAAGGCGTCACTTTGGTGACGTGAATGCCCATGTGAATGCCCATATATGGAGAGGGGCAGATTTTCCCGGAGCTGCATGCTAAAATCTGCTATAAATCATGAAATAACACATTTAGCGTTATTTCTCCACAATATAAGTAAACGCTCCTGTATTATTTTTAAATAAACTAATAAATATTAATGGCGATGCAATTTGAAAACATGGTGGGTGTTGGACTTTAATAGCCAATAGCCAAAAGAATGGACCATCACAGAAGATCAACATCATCAGGCCAGGACTCTGCGGTCTACACTCATCTGCAGGTCAGCGGTTACTTAAATTAATTTAAATTTAAATTAAAGACATAACTTAACTCCATTTTCTGTTTTACATGCTCCTAAATTTTGTAAAAAAAATAAAAAAAATCTGTGGGGCAGTTAAAAACAACATATAGGCTACAGCAGGGCTTCTGTGGTATATTGTGTGTGTGTTTCTAAGCACACCATGATGACGTATTAAAAAAATTACAAGTAAAAAAAAAATAAAAAATCGCACCAACTTGTAACAGAAATTGCTTCATGTACTTGGTTTATTTTTCTAGTATTTTGGCACATCCTGTGTGCACACACTCGGGCGCTTCTGCACAAACACAGACCCAAAACTAATAGCGCGGCGTAGCAGAAATCACAAATCTTGCGATACATAATCTTGAGATGACAGTTCAGCAAAGTGGGAAATAAAAAACTATTAGAAAAAGAAATACATTGTTGGTCTGCAGAGGGGAAGTGGGAGGGTAGGGGCAGGTGAGTGTTTGATGGTCGGGGGGTGCTGGCGGAGAAGTACGAGTTTTTTTTAACAACCTCCAGCATCTTGGTGCAGAGTGAACAAGGTGAGGTCATCCCTGGGGGGGACCTGGGGCTGAATTCTAATCACAACAATAAGGTCAAGTAATCCCTGTCTGCTGAAATGTCACTGTTCCTCTGCTCTGACACGACCCCCCCTGCACTGCATCACAACAACCCCCTATCGATCACACACTAATTAGGAATGGAAAGGCCTGCTGTATGCTGCGGAGGAGCCAACGGCCTCTCGGCTGCACACAAAACCACACACGTAGAAACGACCGAGTTATAATATATTCCGTTTAAACACACATTCACACCCATGTTTGTGGGACGTACCGGTTTGTCTTAATCGCCCCGTTCTTGGATGGAAATCAGGCGAGTAATGTCAAACTCAATTGAGCACAGTTTGAAAGGAATCGAGGCCAACATATGAAAATGACCCACTTTTTAAAAAAACACAGTAGAATGAAAGGAAAAGGCAGACAGTAGGAACATTTGGGGGCGCAGCGTGATTTCTGGAACAGCTGCGCTCCTCTTCAGAAGGACAAACTCGTTTTAATTTCAGCGAAAAAGTGTAATTAAAGATTTTGAACAGACTGATGACTGCTGACTTCAGCTTGATGAAAATTGCTACTATTTTTGTTTTAGTGTTTTACTTTTCAATTTGTGTAGCGCTAAATGAACTGAATCTCTCCCCAACATACAGTCAAGGGACGGGAATTTGGAGTTTTGTCAGCCGTTGTTTAAATTAAAGGTTTGTAAAGAGACTGGACCTATTACCATATTGACTTTTACCTAAAGGATTCTCATTCCTATATGGTCTTTAAATATAACTTAAATAAATAAATAAGTTTGAAAAGGTTAGAGATGAAGTGAGGGAGGGTAGATTTCATATTAAATTATGAAGTTACCATCTACAATGGAAACGGTAAAACGACAAGTGGAAAAACCTGAACAACATGAACAAATTAATTTAACCCATGAATTGGCGCATACTGTATCTAGTGTTGTGGTACTCGAGACCGGTCTCGAGACCACTTTTTTGACGGTCTCGGTCTTGTTTCAGACTCGACCGCATTTGGTCTCGGTCTTGTCTCAGTCTCAGACTTTGAGGATTCTGGAAATTTTTTATTTCAAGACCAGTCAAAACCATCTCGTCAGAATATTTTCCAGTTTATTTTTCAACATCCTTGCTTTAATTGGATGCAAACTGTATTGATTCAAATTCGAGTGATAACGTGACTCAACATGCGTCCTTGTGTTGCCAGTTTGGGCGGTTTACTGCCAACTGGGCCATTTTCATTCTGATTTTGCTGGGAACTCTGGGAAGATTTTTTTTTTATTGTTGCATTTTGCCTATTGTTAAATTACCTTGGCTTGTACTGATGTGCGTTCATGTTCAAACAGTAAATATACTGTAACAATATATTAACTGGGTAGATTTTTGTGTGATGTGGCAGTTTTTAACAGATTTTTGGGTTGGAAAACCTCTACTGTACCTGACAACACTCTTCACTCCAGTGAAAAGTGCTTTTCTGGGAGCCGGAGATAGATGTCTGACATATCATCAGTTATAAAATTGGTCTATTTAAATCAGAATATATTTGTAAAGCAACATTGAGAAAACAAAAAAAGCACACAGCACAATGTAAATCCTACAGTGCTTCACTATCAGAGATGGTCGGACTACGTCCAACTTTTATCGACATCTGGAACGGAAACACAAAGAAAGTAATCTATAAGGGATGAAGGCAAAGCTAGCTAGTTACTGTTAGCAATCTGCCTCTGTTCCAAGAACAATACAGACAACAGAACATTTTATCAGCTTTATCAGTGTGGCCTTGTTAGCAGCATTAGCTCTTATTGTTAGCATGTCCTGCTAGCAACTTGATGGTAATAACATCGACTGCAGCTGCTGCCCTCCAGAACCGCCGGGTCTGGCAGAGAGAACATCCAAGGTTTCCCCATGGAACCGAATGGGTCCGTAGAGTTCGGTCCGTGAAGGCAGATGGAGATGTTAGCAACGTTAGCGGGTTCTGCTAGTTAAATTTTTGCTTATCATGAACAATAACGAGACAGGCCACAAAAAGCTGTACAGCTAATATTAAGTTACATTGACATTAGTTAATGTCAGCTGCGTACAGCTCCTGACATTAAAGCTAAGCGCCAGGGGGATGCTCCCTCGTTTGGCTGAGAGAGCTCACCTATAGAAGCAGAGAGTGGAGACTGAGGTAATATAATGTCTGAACTTATGAGAATGACTAATAGGTTGCTTTGTATGGATATAAGCAAATTACTTTTAGAGAGCTATTTTTTAAGTTCCAATTTACAGTTTCAGATCAAACAAATGACCTTTTACCAGTTCACTCTCTCAGGCTCACACCATATCAGTCATTGAACGTCCTTGTTTATCCATTTGAAAAATGTGATGGCCAAAATACCATTGATTTACATTGTGTTGTTCACCCACATGTGTTTCTAAACTGAAGACCCAGTCATCTGTGTCATTAACAACTGACTTCTGGTCTGATCGCAGGCTATGCTTCTTTGTTGGGGTGACTGCCATGTCACCCGTGCCCATGACTGACCATGGATCCACAGTTTGGCTTAAACTGGGTGGACGTATGTTACAAATGGGGGAAATGCAGCATCAGTGAAGAAGTTCTGAGATGAACTTAAGAAGACACTGACAGGTTAGTATATTTTTCTCTGCTGAAAATAAATGTCATTTGCAAAATCATAAATCTTAAAATGTTTCAAATTAATAGCCCATAAAAGCCTTAACTAGTCTTAGAGTGGAATTAATAATCTTCATTTCATCTGTTAACTTTTGTCCTGACATTTATTTTGTACTCTCTACTTTATTTAACCAGGCAAATCCCATTGAGATCACAGTTCTCTTTTGCAAGGGAGGTCTGGGCCTGAAGGCAGCCTAATATGCATGTTTTTGTACTGTGGGAGGAAACCGGAGCACCCGGAGAAAACCCACGCAAGCATGAGAAGAACATGCAAACCACACAGAAAGACCCAGGTCCAACCGGGGATTGAACCCTGGACCTTCTTGCTGTGAGGCAGCAGTGCTAACCACTGCACAGTTGTGCTGCTGTACGCTGGTCTATTGAACCTGATACTCTTTATATTAAGGCTGGTAATGTGCCTATTGTACATAATCCTGACTCACTTTATACTAGACAATCAAACTCACCTGTATAGAGAAATCAAAGTACCAAGTGTTTCGAGTACTATTAAAAAAGTAGGCCAGCAGTTAGATTTAGTACAGCAACTCCTTGTAACCTAAATAAATAACAATTTATAGAACAATTTCATTACTGACCTCTGCACTGGATAAAATAACAATACAGGAAACCCTCGACCTACGTCACCCGCGACCTACGGCAACTCAGACTTACGATTTTATCATATTTAATAAAAATATGATAAAAAAAATAATAAATAATAATATTATTATTATTATTTTTTTAATGTTATTAATTTCATGTGTATAGCACTTTGTTGCAGCTGTGGTTGTTTTAAATGGCTTTATAAATAAAGTATAATTATTAATATTTCATTTTTAATTACAATTTGATCGTATTTACGCAACTTCCGGTCGTTTCCGGTCGCCATTTTACTACTGTACAGTACTGCGGTCAATGGAGCTCTAGACGCTCCTGTCAGCTGGCTTTAGAGGACCGTGTGTCCGTTCAGGGTTGCCTCATACGGATAAATTTGCTGGAAACACTCGGTCAACTCTGTGGACGTCTCAGGTCCGGAGGAGCAGCCGCCGATCGCTCCAACAACACCGCCCGACATGCTAACGACAGCAGCTAACAGAGCAGCTAACACAGGCGAAGACACCGAGCCGACATGCCGCGGAGGGGCCATCTGCGGCCGGGAGCTCGCCGCAAATGTCCGCCTGGCAGTCGGGGGACACCGAGCTAACGCGGAGATACAAAGCCGACAGCCTTTTTGAATGAACTGACATGCTAACCAGTGCTGCTAATGGCGGGGCCTAACCGTAGCTAACGCCGAGCAGTTGTTTTGGATGGAGAAACATCGCGGAGAAACGTCTTTCAGTAAGTTTTTTTTTTTCTGGCTCCAAATATATGAAGTTAAGAAGCTAACAGTCATTCTTTTAAACAGTTTTGACCACGTGTGTGCGTGTGGAGCGTAAGGAAGCTGGGGGAGCTCGCACCCGAGCTGATGCTAAAACACGAAGGCAGGCTTTGACCAGCTCAAAGTAAGACATTATATTTTTTATTTATTGTACAGTACTGTATTCATTTACTGTACAGTTCTGTGCATGTTCATGGCCTAGTATGTCTGCTTGTTCAGTCTCATGCCATTAAATATGTGTGCGGCGCTCCGTTAGCGGTATAGCCGCGACCTATGTCAGAAACGCGGACCTACGACAGGCAGGTGTTTTTGGTCCGCGAGGTACGACAAAATCGACCTAAGTCACACACGTAGGTCCCAATCCCTGACGTAACTCGAGGGCTTGCTGTAATTTAATTTTACATTAACCACGTTTATTTGAATAGCAAAAATATAACGTAATTTCTCATTTAATAAAGGGCCCTATAAAAGGTCCTGAAAGTATTTAATTCAACTTTGTTATGTGCATATCCCTTAAAATCTAACTCTTTCATTGTGTTTGAGTTTATCAGAAACATTGATCTTTGAGGTGGACAACATGATGGACAGTAAAGATGACATGAGCTCAGGAGCCACGGATGTGGATGCAGCCAGTGATTCGTCACCAACCAAATGCTCCCACCTTCTGTCCTACTAATGTCACATATCAGTCCAGGATTTAAGTATTGTAACACAGATAAGCAAATACTTTGATGCCATCCGTGACTCTGATACGGACAATGCCAGATTTCCTCAACTCCACAATTTAGCATTGAAGGTAATGTCAGTCCCTGCCTCCTCTGAATCAGTGGAACAGGTATTCAGTTGAGGAGGTCTTTTATTGAGACCCCATCGTGCACGTTTAGGCCACAGTATG
The DNA here is from genome assembly GCA_038048925.1 of Garcialebias charrua. Lineage (NCBI taxonomy): Eukaryota > Metazoa > Chordata > Actinopteri > Cyprinodontiformes > Rivulidae > Garcialebias > Garcialebias charrua. The sequence continues at coordinate 32,145 of JBBPBX010011072.1, read as the reverse complement.
TTGCAATCTATCAAGTTTGATGTTGATTTGTTCCATCTCAAACTTGTCTTAAATGCTGATAAAACCAAAGGGATGCTTTTTTCAAACAGGAAGCCGGTCCCAGCAGTTCTTCCTCTGATTTTATCCTCAAATGGTGTCCCTATTGAATTTGTTGATTCCTATAAATAGTTGGTACCGTATCTTGGTTGACTCGCATCTCTCTTTTAAACTCCACGTGGAAAACCTTGTAAAGAAAGTGAAAGTTTAACTGGGTTTCTTTTTCAGAAACAGATCATGTCTAACTCTGAATGATAGGAAATGCCTTGTATCTGTGACTTTCCTTCCCTCCATTGAGTACAGTGACATTATCTACATGAATGTTCCTACAAGCACTCTGCAGATGTTGGATGCTGTCTATCATGGTGCTCTAAGATTCATAACTGGCTGTGATCATCGTACCCACCACTGCACCCAGTATTCACTGGTTAACTGGACATCATTAACCTCACGCAGACTCTTCCACTGGTACATTTTCATCTTTAAATCACTTCTTGGTCTGCTGCCTTCAGGATTTGGGGCCAAGATGGTGTAGTGGCTAGGGAATCAGACTTGGGATCCAAAGGACCCAGGTTCGAACCCCGGCCACGGCACACCTTGGGGTGTCTATGAGTGCACATCTATTTTCCCCAGCTCCCCGAGCGCTGACTACGGCTGCTCACTGCATCACCTGGTGGTGGTTGGGTTAAATGCAGAGGCCAATTTCGTCTGTCAAGTATGGGAAACATACACAGATGACAAAAATGTGACATTTTTTATTTTTATATCTCCTCCTACATGTCTCTGCGTGAGTGCAGCTACAGCGTGCGCTCTCAGGACATGATTACCTGCAGTGTTCCCTCAGTGAGACTGAACTAGGCAAAAGGGCCTTGTCCTACTCTGCTACTGCTTCCTGGAATATCTTACAAAAAAATCTGAAGCACTCGACCTTGACCTCTCTAAGTGACTTTAAGAATCTGCTGGACTCCTGGCAAGAACCAATGCAGACATGTTCCTGTTTTTAGTTTTCTACATTTGCCTAATATAGCTGGTTTTGCTACTTTTTTGACATCTTACTTGTTAAAAAAAGCTGTATGCCTCTTTTATGATTTTCTATTGTTGTTCACTCTTGTCATCTTCTCTCTTGTAAATGAGTCCTCTAGGCTCGATGGGATTAACCTGACTAAATAAAGGTTGAATGAATGTTTCTAAAATGCAATGAAACATTACTTTAAACTAATTTCCATTTATGTAACATCTTAGGTGTAAATCTACTACTTACTTTATTGAAACCACTGTGCAACTACAGTATACTGTATGGTTATCCTTGGTCTTGAGTTCAGACTTATAAAGAGCATTTTGCCACTGCAGTTTTTTAAGGCTTGACATGTGATGAAACTGTTTCCAATTTAAGTTGTAAGTTGTGTAATGTTATTTTTGAATCACATTCAGTTAGGTCACTGAATGTCTGATTTCTTTGTTATGTAGCTTTGAAATTTTATAGAAAGCCGATACATTCATTCAAAAGCAAACAGAGTTGCAGTATGTAACTTTTATGATTTTTTTTTAATAATACAATTTCATATTTTTTTATTTAATTTATTTGAGGTCTTGGTCTCGACTTTGTCTTGCCCTCCCTCGGTCTTGGTCTCGGACCCTAAAAGTCTTGGTCTTGTCTCGGTACACTCTGGTCTTGGTCTTGACTTGGTCTTGGGTTAGGTGGTCTTGAACACAACACTAACTGTATCTAAAGTAAATACAAGCAGTATGCTGATGTTTCCCATTACTGAGGGGTTTGAAAAGTGAATGTTTGTAGGTTTCATTTTAAGTGTTTTTCTGGGCTGGATGGATCTGAACAGGAAATGCAAGTAAACCTTAATGTTTTTGGTGCAAGATATTCAAGTTGGTAGGAGTTACATAGTGCATGGGAACAGAGGTAGATTTTATTTTCTTTTTTTGCTGATCTGAAGCTGCACAGAGGGATGGATCTTGGCGAATGGAGACAACAGTTTTATCCACTACCAGGCACAATGGCAGAGCCGGTGGGTGGTCAACAGTGGCCTTGGCCATCATGGATTAATCTTCGGCCACCCCAAACATTTGAGAAAACTACACTTTTAAGCAATATATAAACTACAAGTTTTTTTTTTCTTTTTTTCGGCTTCTCCCTTCGTCATGGGTCACCACAGCGAAACTAGTCGCATGAAGACTTGGCAATTGTTTTTACGCCGGATGCCCTTCCTGACACAACCACATACCACCGAGCTGCCACAGCCCTCTGTGTGGAGCAGAGAGCTGATATCTAGGGTTCCCGGGGGAGCAGATGGTGGGGGGTTAAGGCCTAGTTATACTCGCGCTTTGGTCCGCTGGCTGGAGCGTGTGCGCTGTGCGCGCACTGAGCCGTGCGCGCACTGAGCCGTGCGCGCACTGAGCCGTGCGGCTTCATGCGTTTACAGTGTTGCCGCTATGTTTATAGTTGACGCACGGCGGCGCATAGCAAAGTGCTGTTCTTTTACGGACCAGCAGGTGGCAGTACCCTCTAAAACCTGTGCATATGTTGCAAGAAAGGGTGTAGAAGAAGAAATCTACCGTAGAAGAATAACTGTTTGAAATCACACAACAACAAACAAAAATGGCTTTCCGCTCGCGTGCTGAACTGTTGTCTTTGAGGAGTAAATCATAATAGAACAACAGTTATTGTGTCTTGTGGTTTTAATGTATGGAGTCAGCGGAGGAGGAAGCGATCACTTGACTTTTGGCAAAAAAAAAAGAAAAAGAAAAGTCCAGATCAGGGATGAAGAAGGGGAATTTAATACATTTGTATCACATAAAAACATTCCTCCATGCATCGTGACGCCTTCTCCATGACCACAGCGGCGCAGACAGCTGCAGGCTCTGGCGTGAAGAGCGTGAAGGCTGTCGGGTGAGGTCCCCACCTGACCTGTCAATCAATTCAGTAGCGCCCACGGCGCGCGCACTAGCCTTGCAGAGTTTCAAAAAATCAGAGGTGCGCGACACGCACCAAAATGACGCGCGGGGCCTACGCGCGGGGGCGGGGACGGTGATATTGCGTCACTCTTGGTGCGCGCATCCTCGCGCGCTGCGCGACGCGTCAAGTATAAATCTAGCATTAAGGGCCTTGCTCAAGGGTCCAGAGTGGGGCAGATGAGGGTGGAGACAAGTGTGACTGCTTCACTTATCCCACCCACATTTTTGATGTTGTCGGTACCGGGGCTTGAACTGGCGATCTTCCGATCACAAGCTCACCTTCTTAACCTCTGCGCCACCACTCCCATAATATATATAAACTACAAGTAGTTTACTCAAATTATTGGTGTGACCGGCTTGTATGTATATGTATATGGTTGCAGCCATTTTACATTTTGATGTGATAATCCAATAAATGTTTTAAATGCTTAGATGCAGCCACACACCTAAATGTAAGTCGGTACCTCCAGCTCTTGAGATGGACAGACAGATGGATAGACAGAAGGAGGTATTTCTAATTTCCTGTTTTCACTCGGCAGCAGGGAACACTAAGTAGCATTGCTTGAAGGCACCCATACAGACCATCTCCTTTTGTACCAAAGCTTTAAACAAAGGTCTTGTGCGTAGCTTGGTTATGATGTAAGGGTGGCAAAGGCTTTTTCAGTGGGGCACAAACAAATAAAGAAAACTATCCATCCATTATCTTTTACCCACTTCTTCCTTTCTGGGTCATGGTGTCACTGGTGCCCATTTCCAGCCATTACTGAGGTGAGAGGCAGGGGACACCCATGACAGGTCTCCAGTCCATCACAGGGACACAGAAACAAGCAATACAAACAACCATTCACTCTCTCACACCTAGGTACAATTTAGAGTTACCAATCAGCCTAACATGCATGTTTTTGGTCTGTGGGAGGAAACTGGAGTACCCAGCGAAAACCCACACATGCATGGAGAGAGCATGCAAAGTCCACAAAGGAAACTGTGCTGCTTAATATATACACGTAACTTGCATATTAAACTAATAAATGTGTGTCTTCATTTACTATAATGGCAAATCGTTCAGTGCCACATGCAATGAGTTTTAAATCCACTGGGGTGGCCAGTCAAGTTCCAGTTTTCCAAACTTAAGCTCCATTACCTATCAAAATGAGTGAGTTATGATAATTTTTGTGTTTGCTAAAAAAAATGTTGTTTTTGTTTTGGTGGCCAAATTGAATGAAATATATTATAAAAGTTAATTAACTGCAGATGTACAGCACCCCACAGAGCAAAATTGGTCTGGTCCAGTTCTGGCCCACACAATGCAGTAAGTTTGCAGTAAAGCTGCAAAGAATAACGGCCCTTTGGTGGCTCAGATGCAGTTTGCCAGAAGTTCAGCACCAGGCCAGCTGCAGATGAATAGTCGGCCCAACGCTAGCTCAGAGAAGTTTCAGCACTGGCACCAGATGTCAGCCTAATACACATGAAACATATTCACCCTTGGATAATTTGTACTTTTATTGCTCTGTTCTTGTTTTTGTATTTAAAAAAAACCCACTACACTGCAAAAGGTATGAGTAGTTGGAGCACTAAACGTACTGTAACACTCATTCTCATGAATGAAGTAACATTTTTTTTAACATCTATGTACTGTATGTGCTTTAACAGTTATTGAATTTTAAGAAGCCAAATGATTGTGTGGTTATGGTGGGATGGATTGAAGATATTGTCCTTAAAATGTATCTTAGTTTCAAGTGAGGCATGGAAGATGTTATCCAAATCTTTAGGTAATTAAGTTTACGACCAGGCTAAGTAAATGTTAGAGATAATTGGTCGATTTTTATTGTCTTGATTGATCTCCCACATGTAGCCAATAACTGCCGCTGAGACAGTAATGACAGTGTTCTCATTCTGTAACCAGGACACAGACTGTAAATGAGGGGGGAGACTTTATTTTCTGTTCAGTGAGGTGGTTTTAACAGGTGCAGCCATTCCAAAAGGGCAGGTGAGGGCAAAGTCTCACCTAAAAAAATTAAGTCACCCTATAAAGTAGTTCCTCCTAACAAATAATGTAAATTACTTATTAACTTGGCTTGCTGTGTATAGTTGTGTTCTGTGTGTTTTCGACTATTTAATGGAAATAAAATGTTTTAAAAATAATTTATTCTCAGTTTTTCTTTTTTCTTATTTACAGTTAGTGGGTGGTACAGGTCACTGCCTATGTTCGTCAGTGGATTCATTACATCTAACAGTGTTAGGTCAGGTCCTTTGGATGTTTCTTTTTTTGTTGCAACGCTCCGTCCTTCATCCAAAGAAGTGGATCCTCATCAGTCCGAGGAGCCACAACAAACTCAGTCCCATAAGTGGCTTATTCAACCAGTTTGATGGTGATAGGATGGTTTCTGGAGTCTGCCCTCTCCCCCATCAACTCCTTTGAGGCAGTCATAGCCAAAGCGGTCCAAACAAAGCTCATGCTCAGTAATCCAGGAAAAAAGTTTGTTGTGGCTCCTCGGACTAATGAAGTCCTTTGGATGAAAGAGAAACATTTCAACAATAAAATAAACCATCCCGAGGACCTGACTTAACTTTGTTGGGTTTTTTACCTGGATTATTGAGCATGAACTTAGATGATTCATCACATCGTTTATTACATCCTTCTGTAGGCAGCTCAAATAGAGTCTGCTTGGGGCATAAAATATTCTGCCCTGTACACGTTGTGGACTCATAAATCAATCAAATCATGTACATTTAGAAATGATCAACAATGAAATCAATCTAACTTAAATAAATGACCACAGACAGACAGACAGACAGATATCAGTCACGGCCATTTTAAACTTCACACCCGCTGCAGATCCGCCCCTCCTGATCAGTCTGCGGTTGTCCCCACAAAACCAGTAAGCCAACACAAATGGCTACAATGAGTCAACTTCACATATATTGAGCTAACATTTGAAGTGGTAGTTAAGAGTCATCCACAACACATTCTACAAGTGCTGACATTTGTACAGGATTTTTATTTCAAACTTTGGCATGCCATATGATGATACACATTCCTTCAAGGAATTCTAGTTTCATGTTTTTTTATAACCATCTGCCATCTTCTTCACTGACTGACTGCTGCCATAGTGGCATCGACTTTTACTGGAGAGTGCTGGTGAAGATTCTCAGTCGTCCAGGACATGATAAAATCAAAAAAGGCGTTCAATACAAGATCAACTGGACTTTATTTGTTACAGAAGACGTTTCGCTTCTCATCCGAGGAGCTTTATCAATTCAATGAAACAGACTGTGTGCGAGTGGAGTTATAACTGTCTTAGGAGTCACGCACCAACATACCAGGTATGTAAATTTCAAACTGAGGTAACACATACATGTAAATTGACAGATCACACCTTAACAGTAGGGAGTTCCCTTGAGGTATCTGACAGAAGACACACAACTGTATGTAAATTGACAAAAACACCCTCACAAACCAACAACAGAGGTTTCTCAAAAAACTTTGCTAGTCTAATTCACAGACAGACACCTCTGCTCCCATCCGGTATAAAACGTTTGGGAATCAGCCCCAAAACTGAGTTATAAGTCTTGGAAAGTTGAAATCTCAGACCTCCTCCTCTGTTAAGAGAAGGTTTTTCTCTCTTAACATAAACAGCTTCCTTCACACCCCTCTCAAACCATCTGTGCTCTCGGTCCAAAATTTGCACATTCTGGTCCTCAAAAGAGTGACCCTTGTCCGTGAGGTGGAGGTGAACAGCTGAGTTTTGTCCAGAGGAGGTTGCTCTCCTGTGTTGGGACATTCTTCTGTGGATGGGCTGCTTAGTTTCTCCAATGTAGCGGTCTGGGCATAACTCCACGCGCACACAGTCTGTTTCATTGAATTGATAAAGCTCCTGGGATGAGAAGCGAAACGTCTTCTGTAACAAATAAAGTCCAGTTGATCTTGTATTGAACGCCTTTTTTGATTTTACTGGAGAGTGGGGCTGTGAAAACAAATGGCCAGTCAAAACGACGTGAAACGCATACTGTATTTCCATGTTTAAAAAGTAAGAGTTCGGAGAAGTAGGAAAAAGCTGATTATCACTGAAAGAACATTCACAAAGAAAGAATCGTAGCACATGAAACATAGATTTGCAGGGATAATGACAAAAACACCATGATTGGTGTTGTCAAATGGTCTTCTTGAACTGTGTCCGATACAACAGAGGAAGGTTCAAAAAGTTACTGAAAGAGTTTGTTGACATGACGTAATAAGACTCTAGTTGTGGAAAATCAAACTGGGTCGTCACTGTTTTATGGATCCATTTAGGCAGCAGCCCCTATGAGCAAAGACACATTGGGCTAATTTCACACAAGTCTTTAGTATAAAACTTAGCAACATATTATTTATGTTGACTCTGGTTTGTCTGTCAACAAATATGCATCTGCACAACATTTGGAATAAGTAAACAATCCCACAGCATCACTCCTACCACAACAGCAAAGAGAAGCAGAGAGATGTAGTATGCTCTGCCATCTTGTTCAGCTCATCCAAACTAACATCTAGATGGGAATGACAGCACTGTCATAGCAACAAAGCCTGCAAGTGCACCACCACTGTTAGTGTACGACTGTGTGTGTGTGTGTGTGTGTGTGTGTTCATGCTTCTGTATAGTAATATGTGCTAGAAAAAAACAACATGAAAAAGCCTTCACAGGAGGCCTTGTCAGAGACACTAGAATTAAAGAGGGGAAACGTCAGCAAGTTGCAGCACAAAACTGAGAAGAAAACGCCAGAAGAGAGGAAGCATATTGAAAAGAGACAGGCAGAGAAGCTGCACTAGGTATCTGCAATGATGGGAAGAGTGAGCGTTTCTGAAGAAGAATATGAAACGCAATAAGTGTGAAACACACAATTGTCCATGCACTGGAAAAAGAAAAAGGAAAGAAGAAAAAAAAAAGCTGTGGGCATAATGGCTCAATTTGCATAAAGTCTGCATCCAAGTCAGTGTTAAAGTATTCCATGAAGCTGTGATTGATGAGCCTTGTTAAGGTGGCATTATTAAATTGATCCTGCTCATTAAAATTTTAACTACCTGGGTTCTTTGGAGGCAGTCGGGGCAAAGGGATGGAAAATACACTAACGCAAAGGTATTGAACACTCATACGTTTGACTGTCACGTCAGATCTATATCTAATTTGCATATCTCGAATCATATGCAAATAACGTGTGGTGATGGATTTTAATGGTGCCTACAGTGTGTAATACATCTTTCACCCTTATTCTTTTGTCTCACCTCCTCTCAGTCAATTACCCCGATCGGAGTTTTATAATAACCACCCACCAGTCTGCTGACTAAGACATGCATTATCTATGCATCCACAGAGGATCACAAAACAACAGCTTATTGCTCATAAAATGCAGCGAGGCTCTAATCCTGCACACACACGGACCCGCACCCTCCCACCTACGCGGGACTTGTTTTTCCGTACAATTATCAGCAATAAAAAAGGAGCTTAGAAATGGCCGGGAGCACTGTCTGTTAAATCTGACCTCCGAAACGGGCAAGGATTGAAATGTTGTGGCGGCCCTCATGACTCTGAGAACAATTATACCACCTCTGGCTGCTTCTGCCGCTCTCAGGCAAAATGGATTTGTAGATTAGTTTTGCACTTGGCTGGGTTTGTCTGACAGCTCAGGCCGGTCTTCATGTCACACGCTTGAGGACTAGTTCATCGCTTCCCCAAGTCTGATCCTGGCTAGACAGCGGCTTCTGTCACCGTTGACACCATGCCTGGCCAACCAACCATGGAACATGCTTCCCCCCTACTCATAATCTTCATACAGTAGTCCCTCTCTACTTCATGGTTTGACTTTCGCGGACTCGTTCTTTCACAGGTTTTCAAAGTAAGATTGAACACGAGAAAATAAACACACAACACCATTGGGACAGTACTGGAGACTGTACAGTAAACAGTTGGGGCGGACGTGGCGTAGTGGTAATGGCAGTTGTCTCCCGATCGGAAAGTTGGCGGTTCGACTCCCGGGACCCGCACCATGTGTCGTTGTGTCCTTGGGCAAGACACTTAACCCTGAGTTGCTCCCGGTAGGACTGGAAAGCACCTTGCATGGTAGTCTGCCGCCACCGGTTTATGAATGTGTGTAGCATTCAATATATGTGTAGCACTTTGAGATTTTCAGTAATGAAAAGTGCGTTATAAATTGAATTAATTATTATTATTATTATTATTATTACAGTTAACACAAAATAAAATATTTTGGACAGGCATCACCATTTTGTAGTTTTCTTTCAAACCTATACTATATTGCCACTCAAAAGGACTACATTTCCCAGAAGCCAACAGTGCCCTGCCCAGAAGCCCCAACAGTGCTTCCAGCCGTTGCTTTTTGCTTAAATGGAAGGAAAGTTTGGGTCCGATCCCCAAAAGTTTGGTGCTTATTCATGAAGTGATTGTGGCGTCCAGCAGATGCAGAAAGCCGTAAGGAATCCACCGGGAACCGGAGCAGAACTGGAACAGAACCAGACCCCCAGACCTATCGGTAAACTCGAGCGCTGCTAGCAGGCCCACAAAGACTTCCGAGCAGGGATGCGCACCACCGTAGGTCTGGTGCTTCCTCCTGAGCTTACCACTACTACCCAGAGCCAGAGAGCTGACCAGAACCGACAGGGTAGTCAGCCAAAACAAGACCAAGTACAAGTGGAATTGAGCTACTGCTGCTCTGCAGAGTTGGTGAGAAAAATTTAGTGGCTACATATATGTACTGTATGTGGCTAAAATAATAATAATAATGTGTATGCAGCATTGTCATCGTTGTATGTTCCCATACAATGGTGAAATTGGCTCTCTGCATTTAACCAATCCACCACCAGGTGGAGCAGTGGGCAGCTGTTGAAAGTGCCCGGGGAGCAACTTGGGATAAGGTGTTCTGCTCAGAGACAACACGAGGTGTGCAATGACTGGGGATCAAGCCCGGGATCTTTGGGTCCCAAGTCGGCTGCCCTGCTCCTACATCATCTAAAAAATGATGTAGGTTTAAGAGTTTAGAACATTGCAAGTGTGTGGGAAGGGTTTATAAAGCCTTAATGTATATAAAAATACTCAAATAAATATAACGTCGCTACTTCACGGACCCCTGTTTACGTTCCGAATCCCCCGCAATAAACAAGGGACTACTGTATTGCGCATTAGGGCAGGATCTGCTTCATAATGTTTGCACCCTTCATAAAACTGGTTTAATTTAATGGTTTAGTTGTGGAAAAAAGCTGAAGGGTTTTGAACTTCTCTCCATGCATTTCTTACACGTTTTATGGCAGGAAGTGACACGTCAAAGTAGACTAAGGCCTTGTCTTGACTGATTTGATCACAAGTGACAGATGTGAGCACATCTGTCAACACCTGCCTCTACATGGGTCTCCGGTGACGGCTTGAGATAAGATCCAACTTTTCCACTTTATATCACAAACAAACACGCAACCAGCTGCAGATAAACACATCATCAGTGAGACTGAATTTGAAATAAGAGCTTCTATACTTCCCAATATTAAAGGGTTAGTCTGGTCATTTTGTGATGTTTGGTCATGGACACCTGATAAGAGGGTGGACGTCCAGGCTACGCCAAACTGGGAAACTCTTGTATATATTATTTTAGGCTTATAAAACAATTATTTCTTTTAAAGGTCATACAGATGGTAAACAACGCTGGATTCCATCATAAAAATCACCACAATAAACTACGTCGATTACAGCAACTTTAAACACTAAAATTCTTTATTGTAGAAAATTGTATATTTTAAATTAACCACTAAAACACCACCAATAGCTTAAAAACAATAATTCTGATGTTTTGAAATTAGGCTTTGTGGGACAATAATGAACTGTTAATATTTTATATGTTGTGGATAGCCCAACTCTGTGAGCTGGCTGCTCAACCGCCATTCTCTGGCCAAAAATAAACGTATTTATTATAAATAAAACAAAAAAAAAAAACCTAAAAACTTGTAAAACATAAAACGTCAACACAATAAGCACAAGAATACTTAATGGCAGGTCAATAATCCCATGCTAATGTAAGAATTAATGAGGAGGTCAATATTAATACTGACCTCTTTATCTTAATTAATTTACTTATTCAGATTGAATAGTAAATTCACGGATTCTGTTCTTTTTCAGTTTACCCAATATTTCTGTGATCTTTATGATGGATAAATACACAAAGCCATTAAGTGACAAAGACGTTAACTTAGTTTGATATGTCAAAGAGACACTATCATTTATTTAAAATAAATCAACTAAATTAACACCATTACACTTGATTGACATGATTTCACTTTCTTTCAATTCAAATACGTCAGCACACTTGATTTAACACAACAGACATAAATACTAGATGTTACACATATTTAGTCTGAGGGGCATTTCAGCTTAAAATAGTTTCCAGCTTAAGATTGAGAGGGAAAGGGAAAAGGAGGAAAGATTTATGGAGGAAGAAAAGTTAAGAGTCAGGGAGTTATCTTGATGTGTTTTAACCAGAAACATGGCAGTTCTCCGGCCGATTAAAGCTACACGTTGGTACCCTTGGCAAAGCATTTGACGACTTGTTACCTCGTGAAGATGGTCAGTCTCCCTCGGTCCAGTTTGGTCAGTTCGTTTACCATTCTCAGCGTCTCCAGACGTGCGCCTTGACTCGAACCGAAAGTAACGGCAGCTCCTGGTGGTGTTTCCAAGATAAGACGTTCCTTAAAGGAATGTCAATAAAAGAGAGCTTTTCACGGCTTGAAATAGATTTATAACAGGCATGTTATAAATCTTTTAACTGAATGACGTGTCCTTAGCGTGTGACTAGACGATCATCAGTTCTTTGGAGAAGACCATAGTTTGAGGCTTACTCCAGCAGACTTCTCAAGAGAAAGTAAGATGTGAAGGTTTTAACTGAGACGTGACCCAGAAAATGTGTTCTTTCTGATTGGCCGAATGGCATCATAAGTTGATGTGAGGATGACATCAACATGTTGAAAGGGGGTCAAAAGATTAGTTTGTCAGAAAGATAAAGTGTTAGTTTCAGATGTCAGCATTTTATCATAAAACTGATTCCTTTGCTTTAACACTTTAACAAAATACTGTTGGTTTGATTAAAACAACGTCATTAAGCATCACATATGGGACCTATTAATGATAATAGCTTGATTATTAAATAGGACAAAAACAAAAGTCTTTGGGTGTCTAGATTGTCCTGAGCTCAAGCTAAAATGAATGAGATAAAGTGTTCCTTTTATCTTCACATGCAAGTTCGAGAGGAGAGGAGAAATCCTCCATGTACAACATTTTGAATTAAGCAGAGTATTTGATTTATCTGACATTAAAATGTACTGATGCTCTTACAAATAAAATTATTCATTTGATAACATTTGAATTAACAAAATTAAAAGAAGTCTCTGTGACTTAATTGCACCTTTGACACAGCAGTGAGACACAGTTTAACTCTCACAGAATAACACAGCTTAAAAGCACACATCATGAAAATGACAAAAGTTATTCTTTTGATCACATCAGCCTAAAATCAAAGATAGAAATAGTCTCTTTTGGTGACTATGTTATCAGATTATAGTTTAATGAATGATTTTGTAGTAAATGTCTTGCTTTACTGAGAGGTCAGTAAAGGTCATCACTGGACAGTTCAAAAACCTTAATTTGACCCTGGGTAGGTCCACTACATCTCCCCCCTTTTGGAAGCCATCGCCAGTCCTTGGGGATGGGGTCCAACACGAAAGGAAACCTTGAACTGTCTTTGATCTTGAAGTAATCCAGCAAGTGGAAAAAAAAATCAAAAATTATAATCCCATAAAGTTTTTGGAAATTCCATACTGTTCGTAGGTAATCCCATTGCGGAAAGCTTTTAATCCTTTGGAAAACAAAGTCTTATAATCCACAGCGATAAATCCACAGCGGTAATTCCATATCGATTATAGTTGTTGACTTCATCAGCACCAATTGTTTTTATCAGCATGTAGAGGGGATCCCTCGATTGACGCAGAGGAGGCGACCCTTGGATGAAGGTTGAAGACCAAGCGTTGGAGCTGCAGGTCCCCACATCGAAGGTTGTTGGCTGGTTGGTTTCCAGTCAGTGCCACTCTGGTTCTATGTGTCATGCAATTATGTGGTTTTTAAGGTGGGCTTATGATTGGGATTTTACATTAAGCCTTACCTATATGCACCTGGTATGTAAGCTATCATGGTTTAGATCAGCTACAATTACCAATTAAGGGGTGGATCAATTCTGTAAAATTAGATATAGGGATCTGTACCTATAAAATTTTGGAGGGCTTCTGTAACGAAGGCCTCTAATTCCAAACTATTCCTCCATTCATTACTTAGTTTAGGTTAAACTAAAATAAAAAATGAAATATAGTTTGATCTAAATGTCTGTTGTCTTTTAGACGAACGACGTAGGATTTGGTATTCCTAATAAATTTTGAAGTCTATGGCGAGACTCATCAAAATGAATAGATAATCTAGAATAGAAACGATCGAATCGGTTCAATTTAGAAATTGTGAGACCAGTGTAGTTTATTGTACCTTGAGTAGCTTTAAACTACATTGACTCTTCGACGATTGAGATTTAACAAAACGAACTGCATGTTGGCATAGTTAAATCCATATCATTCATTAACCAATGTTAATACAAAACCTTTTTGGCTGGGAGTGTTCAGAACCAAACAATATCTCAACTAATGACAACAGTAATGACTAAACAACAAGGAAACAACGTTTCACTGCTTCGACACACTCTTGTCGTCAGATTCCAAAGTGCAACACACAAGAAAAACAGGTCTCAACTTTATGACCGAGGTCAAATTAAATCTCGTGGATTTAAACGGTTGTTAAGGTTAGTTTTTTGTTGTGGGTTTTAGGCTTAGCGTTTCTAAGTTCAAATTGGACAATGCGACTTATAGGGTGGGAAATACGGTAGTTTAAACCTGATTAGTTTATTTACTAACTTGTGTTTGGACGACCTTATTATCCCATGAAGTCGGTGTGTTTGTGAGATCTTTGTCTTTTGTGGAGTCATTGAACGCCTTGTAAGGTTTGATCTGATTTCGATGTACCCATTTAGCAATTGGCTCTTTGCGGCCTTTGCTGATTTTGATTTCGTAGACGACTGAGGACACTTTGTCTGTTATCAGATGAGGTCCAGTCCACCTGGGCATTAGTTTGCGGGCGAGAGTTCCGGTCTCGGACCCTCCTTTCCCGGTTGCTGGGGCGAACGTATAGTACCAGACTCTGTCTCCCACTTGGAGTTCATTGTGAGAGGCCTTCTGGTCGTAGTACGCCTTGCGTCCTTCAGCGGATTTTTCCAGGTTTTTCTGGGCGAAAGCAAAAGTGTTTCTGAGGTGTACATTCAAATCTTTCATGTATTGTTGTGTGGTGTAGGCTGTCGCCATGGCGGCGTCGCCTGGTTGGTACAACAGGTGTAGAGGGAGAGTCATTTGTCGACCGGTCATCATCTCGAAGGGAGAGATGCCAGTTGATGTGTGTGGAGTGGCTCTTATGGCCATGAGGACCAGAGGGAGTTTCACGTCCCAGTCCTTGTGGTTTGCAGCCACGTATTTCTTCAAAATACTCACCACAGTTCTGTTTGCTCTCTCTACTTGGCCTGAAGCCTGTGGGTGGTAGCCGACATGAAAGTTGGCCTTGACGCCTAGCGTCTTCCACAGTTCTTTCATCACTTCACCTGTGAAGTGTGTACCTTGGTCTGAGTTCACCCGAAGGGGAAGTCCAAACCTTGAGAATATATGATTCATTAACAACATAGCAGTGGTTTGTGCTGTGTCGTTAGGAGCTGGTAGGCATTCTACCCATTTGGTGAATGCACAGGTTACCGTGAGAAAATATTTATTTCCTCTAGAGCTCTTAGTGAGTGGTCCAACCCAGTCGATCTGGAGGTCAGACCATGGGAATGCAATGCCTCTGCTTTGCAGTGGTGCTCTGTGAAGTGGTCTGGTTGGCTGAAACTGGCCACAGACCACGCACCCTTCAATGTAGTCCTTGACATCCTTTTTCATTCCAGGCCAATAGGCAATTTGTTTTAATGCCGTCAGCGTGGCTTTATCTCCTTTGTGTCCTGCGGACGGGAGATCATGGGCATGAACTAACATCACCCCCCTTTGGTCATGGGGAACCACGAACACAGGTGAGGACGTTGGTCCATGAGCGAAAGTTAAGATGCCCTTGATTAGTTTTAGCTGTTTGCGCAGCTGATAGAGGACCTTAAGGTCTGGATCGGAATCCAGGTCGTCTTTAGACGGACTATTTTTGTTCGGATCAGTCAGGTACAGTATCATGGAGTTGATAGCAGGATCCGACTTTTGTAGTTGGATGATGTCTGGGTCAGTCAGTGCGGGTCGTACAGAGACTGCGTTGTCAGCAGGTCTGGTTGCGGCCTGTGCACGTGTGACTGCCATAACTCTGACTGAAGGTTGTGTTGGCAGAGTCTCGATTAACCAGGAGGGGTCGAAGGACCATAGAGGACCTTCGTCGGCTCCTTCTTTGGCTAAGGAATCTGCAATGTCATTGTAGTGCTTGTCATCGCCTGGGACTCTAGAATGCCCTGGAACTTTCTTCCAGTAGATCTGTAAGTCGTGTGATGTCACCAAGTGATCACACGCTATGAAAAGCTCTTTGTGTTTGACCACTTTTCTGTCGCTTGTTAGGAAACCGTTCAGTTTCCACACAGCGAGGTGACAAGCGAAACTCAAACGAGCATAGTTAGAGTCAGTGCAGATGACTAGCGTCTTGATGGAGCGTTCTACTACCATCTGGAGAGCTATTAGGATTCCTGCAATCTCAGCGTACTGAGAAGTCTGAGATCCTAATTTGTAGCTGAAAGTTATCTGCTCTTGGTCTTGGAGGAGGACCCCTCCAACACCTGCTCTGCAGATCTTGTCGCGGAGGAATGAAGATCCATCCACGTACAATGTTGTCATATCTTTGCAGATATTGTCATCAAAGAAGTGGTGATTCGGGTCTTCAGTTACTGGGGGTTTTACCTCAACCGGCGGCTGGGTGGCTGGTACATCTTGTGTACACTTCTGGCAGATTGCCAAGTCCGTCCCCAGATGTGACTTCTTGTTTTGACCATAACGTATGTCTAGGTTAAAACTTTGAAGCGCCATGAGCCACGTTGCAACACGTGAGTTTGTCACCACACCATCTCTGATGCGTTCACTGTTAAGAAAGGTCACTGGCTGGTGTTGTGTTTCCACAATGATTTTCTGTCCACCAATGTAGCTGGAGAAATGTTTAACTGCCCACACTGTGGTCAGTAAAGCTTTCTCACAGTCTGAGAATCTCAACTCGGGGCCTGCCATCGTTTTGCTGGCGTAGGCTACCACACGTTTGTCTCTGTCGTGTATCTGGTACAGACCCGCACTTATGCAATGAGCTGAGAAGCCCACTTCCAAGTAAAACTCTTTGTTGTAGTCTGGGTAGACTAAACAAGGGGCTGACTTGATCCTGTTTATAAGAGCGTCCATTGCCTGTTGCTGTTTGTCAGTCCAAACAAATGGTACGTCTTTTTTAAGGAGTTCAGTCAGTGGTTTCGCAAGGTCCGCATAGTTTTCGATGAATTGGTTCGAGTAGTTACACACGCCCAGAAAACTTTGTAGTTCTTTGAGATTGGTGGGGACTTTGAGATTGTCGAGGCCTTGGGTGCGAGTCAGCTGTGGTTGTACTCCGTCAGGACCTACAAGTAGGCCAACGTAGTCCACTTTGGTTCTGCACCATTGACATTTCGACAGCGATATTTTAGCACCAGCAGTTGTCAGCTGATTCAGAACGTGGTCGATCTCAGCCAAATGTGAGTCCAGTGTCGGCTGCCTCAAAAGGACATCGTCCACGTAAATCAGTGTCCCACGCTCGTGGGCGTCTGGACATGCTTTGTTCAAGAAGATGTTGAACTCTGCAGGTGAGTTAGCGTAGCCAAAGGGACACCTGTTAAAGGTGTACTGACGGCCACCAAAAGTGAAAGCTAGTTTGTACTGGTCCTCGGCGCGCACAGGGATGGTCCAAAAACCAGAGGCGACGTCGAGGGTCGAGAAGTACTTACCATTGGTGACCTTGGGCAGTTCCTGTTGGAGTTGCGTCATAGGCCATCTGGATAAGGGAACTTGTTTGTTTAGCTTTCTGTAGTCTATAGTGAGTCTCCACTTACCATTTGGTTTTAACACCGGCCATAAAGGCGCAGAGTAAGTGCTGTTACAGTATCGGATGATACCTTTTTCTAACAGGTCATTAATGATTTCTCTGATAGGTTGATGTGCTGCCAGAGGAATCTTGTACTGTCTGACAAATGCAGGGGGAGCATTAGGCGGGGTTGGGATGCTCACTGTGTGGAGCGTGGTCAACCCACAATCCATCGAGTCAGTTGAGAATGATTTCTCATATTTTAGAAGAACTTTGCGAAGTTTGTCCCTTTCTTCATCAGTTTTCAGGGCGTCGGCTTGGGCGACCACCTGGTCAATCTGTGAAGCAACTGAGAGGGGTTCTTGTTCTTTGGGGAGCTCCAGTGAGTCCCCTTCAGTGTCGTAAAACCTGTCAACAGGTAGTGCACTGTAAGTTTGGGGGCATAGACTGTCTCCTTTGTTGAAACCGAACCGGTTGACTGTGTCATGGTCGGAATCATTGGGGGAGAAGAGAGCTATGGCCTGTGTTGGTTTCGTGAACAAGACTTGCCCCGTGTGTTGATTTGGGATCAAGTTTTCTGGGAGTCCTCCCAGAAATGGAATGCTTAGCTCAAAATCATGAAAATCAGTAGAGATCAACCATCCTAGCTGTGTGTTTTTTGGGATCAGTACCTCTTCTGTGCTTGTGTTGCACACAGCAACAGTCGTGGTTCTGCAGTCGAGGGTCACTTGGAATGTGGCCTCCATGGACAGTCCTAAGTTGAAAAACATAGGAGATGGTTGAAAGTATGCCTGTTTTGTGCTAATAGCTTGTCCTTTCATGATGTGACACATCACCGGCTTGTTCATAACCTGAGGTGGTACCGCAGTGTTATGGCTGTTAGCAATCTGACAGACCTCTGGAATGGTCTGTCCAGCCTTAAGGTTCTCTGTTGTTAGCACAGGAGAGTCCTTTGTGGCTGTGTCTAGTGACCACAGTACATTGTTGTTGATGTCCACTCGGACACCTAACCTTACCAAAATGTCGGAGCCTATGTAGGTTGCATGTGGTAAGTTCGGGACCACGAGGAACGGGTGATCCAGTTCTCGTTGGTTCCAGATCAGTTTCAGGTCAATGATCCCTTTTGCGGTCATTACCTGTTTATCGTTGGGGTCCAACGAAAAGCGGAAAGCCTTTTTGTTCATTTCTAGACCCAACTGTTTTTTAACCAAGGTTCCATAGAAAGCTTGGCTGATCGCTGATTTCTCCGTCCAAGGAGACAAAACAGCATCATCGGTGTGGGATCCTTGGATCTCAACACCTTTGACTACCTGCGGTAGGTAGTGTTCAGTGAGTGCTGACTGTTTCAGCTCGCAGAGGAGGCTCTCTTGTTGGGCCTTTTCTGCCTCACCTGTTGCTGAAGGTTCACTTACCGGGATTGTGCTCTCGTTGGAGGACCCCTTTGTGCCTTCCGCGGTACCTGCTGTTAAACAGTCAGTGTCACCATGTGTAGGCATATCGATCGGCAGTGGTTGGCTCACTCTGGTCCACATTGTTTGATCGCCATAATCTATAATCGCGTCAAAGCGGTTAATAAAGTCTTGGCCAACCAAAAATGGGAATGAGTCAACGGTGGACACGTGTACCGGGTGGTATAGCGTCATTTCACCAATCTGCATATGAACCATGGCTATAGCTGTAAGGGTTGTACTCGTCTCTGAGAGTCCCTGTAGTACTACAGCACATTCTTTGAGGGGTATTTCCCTGTCAACCCCGCTAGCGGCTATCCTTAGCTCCTTCAACAGTGTGGGAGACATAATGGTTATGTCAGCCCCACCATCCAGGAGGGCCTCTTCTGTGAGGACCCCTTCTAAAGTGATTGACAGGTAAGCCTTCTTAGCGGGCCCCTTCCTGATAATGTTACACAGGAACCTATCAGGTTTTTTTCCGACGTTTGTTACGTCTACCACTGTCTGTGTGAATTCCATTCACCTGTACTGGTAGTGCAGTCACACATGGGTCTGAGTGATCGGTCTGTGACGAGTCATTGTCTTTGGTGAGTGCGCTTTCCCCCCCTTTTTCTGATGAGGGGCTCTCGGACTCTGTAACAATGATGTCATGGTTACAGTCAACATCTTGTTGACTGTCTATACCCTGATTGTCAGCATCCTGACCATCAGTATCTTGGTGACTGTCAGCAATCGTGGCATTGCTGTTATTTGTGTGTTCTGAGTCACTATCAATGATAGTGCTACACATCACACCAGGTTTGTTTTCCTTGTTTGTTTTTTTCAAACTTTCTAACAACCGACGTATGTTCTCCATCTCTTCTGAAGACAGAGGTTTAGGGCCTTTTTTCTGGAACTTCTGTGGGTTTTTCCTCGCCCCAGACTGTTCAGTTTGAGGTGCAGGAGCTGGCGCATTGCTCGGGGGTCCTCTCTGGGACCACCCTCTTTCATATGAGTCTCCTTGGGACCCATATTTCTTTTTCTTTTGGAAAGCCCTCCTTTTTTGATGGGGCTCTTCCTCTTGATGCGGCCTGTACCACTTAGGGTCTCTGGACCCCTTTTGGTCTTTGTTCCAGCGGACACCTTCATTTTGCGGTCTGTCAGGTTGGAAATTTTGCTTATTCTCGGCTTCCTTAAAAGAGTGAGCTGGCGCTCTTGCTCCTTCAAGGTCTAGCGTTTGGTATTTGACCTTTTCACCAGGACACACTTCAAAGGGTGTTTTGTTTGGTGTGCGACCTGTAAAAACATCTATCGCGCACTCTCTTATGTCTTCGATGGACCTCCGTTTATAGTTTGCGCTGACATGTACTTTCTCTCTTATGTCAGGGCAGAGGTTTTGGCTGAAAATATACTTAAACCCTACCTCCTCCTCCATTTCAGGTTCGCATCTGTCCCCGAAATAGGCACGGAATATTCGGTCATAATATGACCTTGGGTGTTCATTCCTACCTTGCTTGATGTTAGCTGCTGTTATGATGCCATCGGGCCCCGTGCAAGGAGAAAACTCCCTTATCAGCGCAGCACAGAGAAGACTGTAGTCTTTCATCACTGCTTCTCGTTGACGCTTCATAAAAGCATGCACCGTCCTGTCCGATGTTAACCTTAACAGACAGATTCTATCATCATCTGTAGCTTCTGGGAAACGTTGAAGCTGGAAATCAAGGTCCTCGAGATAGATCTTGGTTTCGTGTGAGCCCATTGGGCCAGGGGCGAAGGTTTGAATGCTTTTCGCCATATTCCGTAGTTCAGCCATTGATAGAGGTATTTGTGGGTTATTATCAGATCCACCCACCGGTGCATCCGGTGGGATTGTCGGTTTTAGAGGCCCTAAGGGACGGCGCGGTGGTGTTGGAGGGAGTAGTGCATCTGGCATGGGCGGGGGCGGTGGAGGAGGGAGTAGGTCATCAGGTATGGGAGGAGGCAGCGGAGGCGGTGAGTTCTCAAGGTGTTTACTCATGAGACCCAAACATTTTCTCTCTTCTTCAAAGAGTTTGTTCATTGCTGATGCACGCTCTATTTTACAACTATTCAGTTGGACTTTTAACCCATCATTTTCACGTTGTAACATCATGTGCTGTTCTTGTGATTTTCTATAATCTTCTTGCAGCCTTGTGTACCGTAGTGATAATGATTCCAGGGTGTCCGTGCATTTTTCCAGCGCGTCTCGTGCCTCCCCACAATCCGCCTGAATCGACTTGTATTGATGGTAATACTTATCCTTCTCCACCACACATTTTTCCAAATAATAATAATAATAATAATAATAATAAACTTTATTTGTATAGCACCTTCCAACAATGCCTTGCATTGACCAAGGTGCTTAACAGGATAAAAGGATGAAAAAAACTGGAACAATAAATCAATGAAAATAGAATAAGAAACAACAGCAATAAAAGAAGGCAATGGAAATAAAAAAATTCTACAAACTAAAACTTTTTGAACAAGAGGAAATAAAAAGGCAATGTAGATAAAAAATGTTACATATTAAAATCCCAAAAGTAATAACAGTTGCACACTGGAAGCTTATTTGAACTAGAGGAAATAAAAAGGCAATGGAAATAAAAAATGCTACATACTAAAATACCAAAAATAATAAAAGTTACACACTGAAAGCTTTTTTGAACAAGTGTGTCTTCAGTCTGGTTTTGAACAGAGTCAGATCAGAGGTGGCACGCAGCTCAAGGGGGAGACTGTTCCAGGCTTTAGGGCCGGCAACAGAAAATGACCGGTCTCCCCATTGTTTGTACCTTGAGTGAGGGACCTCCAGCAGGTGTTGACTGGCAGATCGTAAAGCTCTGCTGGGCTGATGGGCTTTCAAAAGTTCTGAGATGTACAGAGGTGCAAGTCCATTCAGAGCTTTGAAAACAAACAGGAGCAGCTTGAACTGTATCCTGAACTGAACCGGGAGCCAGTGTAAAGAGGACAGGACAGGAGTGATGTGTTCATATTTTCGTGTGTTGGTCAAAAGGCGCGCGGCAGAGTTCTGTACAAGCTGTAATCTGGAGATGGAGGATTGATTAATACCAACATACAAAGCATTACAATAATCAAGTCTGGAGGTCACAAAGGCATGGATGGCCTTCTCCAGATCAGCACGGCTGAGAAATGACTTGACATTGGAGAGCAGTAGGAGTTGAAAGAAGCTGGTCTTGACAACAGAACTGATCTGTTTATCAAACTTTAAGTTGGAGTCAAGCACAAATCATCTTGTGATTGGTCAAAATCCCTTTTTAACACTCTGCATTCCTCGTAGAGACTACGCGTTTGTTCAGCGCTGCCAATACTCGACTGTGTTAAACTCTTTACCTCCTGCTGTAAAGCGGCAACCTCCATTTGTGCTGTTAAACATGATGTAGAGACAGCCCGGCGTACAGCAGTTTCAAAGTCTAGCTTGGCCTTTAACAGAAGGCTTAATTTAGCCAAACGTTTATCTCTGTCTGCTTTCTTTTCAGCCGTTGTGGTTCCAGCTGTTACAGTTTTTAATGCACTGTCCACATCTGCTTCCTCCATCAACTGTGTCTCTTCATGGTAGTTTGTGATGGGCCCTGTGAGTGAAAATAAGGCACATTCGATCCAATCTGCTTTGGTCGGGTCGTGGCCTTGAGGTGGCACAGGCTGCCCTGTATCAGTGGTGTCAGGGGTCTCACCCTCTGTGCCTGCCATCTTTTATCTGGATTTTCAGTGAAAATCAAAATAAAAGATGTTCTGTATTCGTTATTCTAAACTTTTCACTATTTGAAATAAACAGGAAAGTTTAAATGTGCACAGGACAACTGTGGAAGATGATGTGTCAGAGAAAGGAAGAGAAAGGAAAAAATTTTTAGTTATCTGGAGTGAAAACTGTACTTTTGTTTGTTATTTTAAATTCTTTGTATTTAAAATAAGCAAAAATGTTTGTCCGTACCTCTGTTATTCTAAATATTTTATTTAAAATAAACAGGAGCTATTGTTTGTGTACAGAACAAAATTAAAAGCTGGTAACTCACCATAAAATGCTGACTTTTTATGATGTTTTTTGTGAACGTGACTGTTCGTCACTCAAAGTGCACCAGGAAATGACGACACAAATAGGCGGGTCGACGCAGCGCGTCACCAGCTCTGCTGTGCTGAGCGAGGCGGAGCTCGCTACACAGATACGTGACGTCAACCAATCAATCACAGTGCTTGTAGTCCTTTTCCCAAGCAACCATGGTAAATGTAGTTTTCTAACCTTCGACCAATGAAGTACCGGAAATGACGACAAAGTGGGTTGGTCGCAACGGCGTGCGTTCCCACTACAGCGAATCAGCGTTCGCTACGAGTGATTGACAGCTCCCAGCTCTCGTTTCATCCAATCACAGCTCATAAACAGACATGCGGACACGTCTTCTTAACGTTAGCTCAGCACCGCAGACCACAACTTTATGGACTCTTAAAACAACTCAAACGCTACAAATTAACTTTCCAAAATTCTGAAACATGCGGCGAACACACCTAGACAGGCCAACGTAGTTACGCTCAGTAACACAGCACTGCAGCTGTTGAACAAACACGGACTCACTCGGAGCGCGTCAAGGTCGGTTCCGTCCACTTTAAGGGAGCAGAACTCGGGTTTCAGAACCACTATCCGACACCGTTCTAACAGTTATATGCTTCTTTGACCTGCTCTAAAATGTAAAATACCACAACAGCAATCTTGTAGATGTTAAATTAGCTTTCAGGCTTCTGACTCGGCGGTCAAACAAAGCTTTGTACAGGAGTCTGCGTGAACTGGACCGAACCAGGACCAGAACCACCACAGACCACGGCTGACAAAACTTCACCTGAATGCTTCCAACAGCGTCTAACAGAGTTGAAACAATAATAATCTCACAGCTTCAAATGATAAAAACATGCAGAATCTGCCTGCTTTGAACACTTCCAGCCAAAATCATTATCCTCAGAGTTTAAAACTTGGATCCACTTATGCAAACATGACGTTACAGTTCATGAGAGACCACAGATATCAATAAACTTTCAGAACCACGTACGAAGGCCACCAGATGTAAGAATTATGAGGAGGTCAATATTAATACTGACCTCTTTATCTTAATTAATTTACTTATTCAGATTGAATAGTAAATGTTCACGGATTCTGTTCTTTTTCAGTTTACCCAATATTTCTGTGGTCTTTATGATGGATAAATACACAAAGCCATTAAGTGACAAAGACGTTAACTTAGTTTGATATGTCAAAGAGACACTATCATTTATTTAAAATAAATCAACTAAATTAACACCATTACACTTGATTGACATGATTTCACTTTCTTTCAAATTAATACGTCAGCACACTTGAATCAACACAACAGACATAAATATTGGATGTTAACATATTTAGTCTGTGGGCTCTTCAGCTTAAAATAGTTCCAGCTTAGATAGAGAGGGAAAGATTTAGGAGGAGAAATTTATGGAGGAAGAAAAGTTAAGAGTCAGGGAGTTATCTTGATGTGTTTTAACCAGAAACATGGCAGTTCTCCGGCCGATTAAAGCTACACGTTGGTACCCTTGGCAAAGCATTTGACGACTTGTTACCTCGTGAAGATGGTCAGTCTCCCTCGGTCCAGTTTGGTCAGTTCGTTTACCATTCTCAGCGTCTCCAGACGTGCGCCTTGACTCGAACCGAAAGTAACGGCAGCTCCTGGTGGTGTTTCCAAGATAAGACGTTCCTTAAAGGAATGTCAATAAAAGAGAGCTTTTCACGGCTTGAAATAGATTTATAACAGGCATGTTATAAATCTTTTAACTGAATGACGTGTCCTTAGCGTGTGACTAGACGATCATCAGTTCTTTGGAGAAGACCATAGTTTGAGGCTTACTCCAGCAGACTTCAAGGAAAACAGGAAGTCAGAGCTCTTTTAAGGCTAACTTGACCTAGAAAGACGTAGCTCTTTCTCATTCGGTCTGTTAGGCCAGGAGCCACTGAGAGGAGGCATAAGTTAGATTAAAAATGTCAGAAAGGATAAGAAAGTTAGTTTAAGACGCCAGTTTCATGATACAGCAGATTTAGAACTTTCTTAACTCATTACCAACATTGTTGTATGAATAAACAAACGTCATCAGAGCATAACATATGGGACCTATTAATGATAATAGCTTGATTATTAAATAGGACAAAAACAAAAGTCTCTGGGTGTCTAGATTGTCCTGAGCTCAAGCTAAAATGAATGAGATAAAGTGTTCCTTTTATCTTCACATGCAAGTTCGAGAGGAGAGGAGAAATCCTCCATGTACAACATTTTGAATTAAGCAGAGTATTTGATTTATCTGACATTAAAATGTACTGATGCTCTTACAAATAAAATTATTCATTTGATAACATTTGAATTAACAAAATTAAAAGAAGTCTCTGGATGACTTAATTGCACCTTTGACACAGCAGTGAAACACAGTTTAACTCTCACAGAATAACACAGCTTAAAAGCACACATCATGAAAATGACAAAAGTTATTCTTTTGATCACATCAGCCTAAAATCAAAGATAGAAATAGTCTCTTTTGGTGACTATATTTATCAGATTACAGTTTAATGAATGATTTTGTAGTAAATGTCTTGCTTTACTGAGAGGTCAGTAAAGGTCATCACTGGACAGTTCAAAAACCTTAATTTGACCCTGGGTAGGTCCACTACAGTGCTACAAAGTGCAACAAAAGCAAAAATCAAATAAAACAAGTGATAAAATCAAGTAAAATCAATAAGATCAACTAAGATCAAAGACAAAATCATGTGGAGGCAGAATAGGCCTGCTTAAAAAATAAATAAATAAATCAAGTGATAAAATCAAGTAAAATCAATAATAATATCAACCAAGATCAAAGATAAAATCATGTGGAGGGCAGAATAGTCTTGCTTAAAAAAAAGAGTCTTTAAGCCGTTTTTAAAGTCAACCAGTGACTGTGGAGCTCTCAGGTAGTCAGGGAGGGAGTTCCATAGGCGGGGGGCAGCCACACAGAATGCCCGGTCTCCCATGGTCCTTAATTTGGTTCGTGGAATGTGAAGTAGATTACTGTTTGCTAGCCTTCACCAATTAAAAAACAAGGTCAAAACTCAGACTAGCACCACCAGTTCAGCCGAACCGCTCATGAGGTAGGCAAAAGTGAATTGGGAGAGGGTGCAAGGAACGCTAGCCTTCACCAATTAAAAAACAAGGCCGAAGCTCAGACTAGCACAGCTAGTTCAGCCTAACCACTTATGAGGTAGGCAAAAGTGAATTGGGAGAGGGTGCGAGGAACGCTGGCCTTCACCAATTAAAAACAAGGCCAAAACTCAGACTAGCACCGCTAGCTCAGCCCAACCGTGTATGAGGTTGGTGAAAGGGAATTGGGAGAGGGTGCGAGAAACGCAACTAGGGCTGAACGATTTTGGAAAATAATCTAATTGCGATTTTTTTTCTATAAATTGCGATTGCGATTTAAAATGCGATTATTTTTTTAATACCTTCTCAAGTATTTTTCAACAAACAGAAGCAATAAATCAATCTGTTTTATAATAAACAATGTCAGATTTATTTAAAGCAGAGATTAAATAAAGCAAGCAAATGTATGACTTTTCTTTTCACCATTTCTATTTTTTCTTGTTTCATAAACACAATAGTATACAAGTTAAGTGAACTTCCTAACTACTGTCTGAACTTCACATGACAGTTAATAAATAAATATAAAAAATTAGATATACATTTTTTTAACTTACTGCTTTCCAGCCAGTAACATCATAAAAAATAAAGTGCAAAAAACAAAGAGAATCTGCTTTAACCAACTCGTTCTGGGAATTCAAACTCAGTGAACACAAAATAAACTAGTATCTGTTCTTATTAAATGTTTTAGATGCAAAGTTAAAAATAAAAACCTCTTGGAACAATAATGTAAACATAGTCCGTCAGTAACAGCAGGATGCAGAGACTTTTGAACAGACTCCCAACACCTCAAAATCCTGCCAGGTTATTATAAGGGAGCGTGCATAACAGTCACCTGACAGCACCTGAGAAATGGCTTTGAGCTGCTCTAACACTTCATTTCTTTGGATCCCCATCTTGTTGGACATTCAGTGATGAGGCTGTGTTCAGAAAGTTTGAGCTCCCTCTTCAGTCATTGCTGCCTTCTTCTTCCAACTGTGGGAGAGACACTCTGTCATGTCCTGTAATACAAAATAAAATAAATAAATACACACATTCACATCCTCACCTCTCACTCGTGCAAAAATTGAGGACCAGAAAAATCTTCTCACTTTGTTAGTTAAAAACAATGTACAGGTTTTAGCTTTTCCCAGTTTGTCAACGTTAAGTGAATGCAAAACGTGATTACTAAATAGCTTCACATAAACGAACATAATAATTAACATTTTATTTAAAACAGACAATAAAAAGGATAGTATAATAGTTGTGACATCACGACCAGGTTTGGTAATAGGTACACGTAATGAGAAAATGCATCACCTCATCTAAACAACTATGCTAAAGCTAAGATAACATTAAACACCACTAGTATTAAAAAAACAGCTTGCGCAAAACGTGTGTGTTACTGGTTCTGTATTAATTCGTATCACTAACGACAAAACTGTTTTAAAAAAAAAATCAGATAATGAATGCGCTTTTTCACGAAGAACGTTAGCTTGTTGAGCTATCTGCTGACAGGGCAGCGTCAACAACAGGCCCGGTCACATGACCAGTTCGCGCTCTGTTTATCTCCCGCGGTCTCATCAGATACACGTTTACATGGGCTAACTTACCTGAATTTTTAACTTTTAT